>JAUELE010247732.1:0-11023 GCA_031471655.1 Diodora aspera | reverse complement strand
TGAAGGTGATGGGGAAACCGGTTACTTCAACATGCCATGTAAACATTGAGAGTAGAGTTGAAGGTGATGGGGAAACCTTTTACTTCATAATGCCATGTAAACATTGAGAGTAGAGTTGAAGGTGATGGGGAAACCGGTTACTTCAACATGCCATGTAAACATTGAGAGTAGAGTTGAAGGTGATGGGGAAACCGGTTACTTCAACCTTTCCTCCCAACTTCAACATAAACATCCTTTAAAGGAAATAAAGAAAAACCATAAAGAAAGAGATGTCTCATCATCCCAACCACAAACAAATCAAAATTCATATTTACTGACATGTTTGATAAAATATAAATTGCATGCACTAAAAGATTTAATAAATTTTGTAACAATTCATCTGTCTTAAAATGGCTTCAAAGCATTATATTTAATAAATCAATTATATTAAAATATAAATCTATTAAAATATAAATTGCTTTTCATTAAACTTTAGAAAAATCTTCTACCTTTTATGTTCGCTTAAATATTTTTGAATGGATTTCAAATGGTTCCAAATTTCAGATAAAACAATTATGATGGATGGAAGAGATAACTGACAATGGTTATAAACGAAATGAAATTCCTTATTGGCAGTTATAAATAGCTTTCTCAATCTAGGTCAGCTTTTCATCAATAACCACAATTGTGATATATATCATCAGAGAACATATTAAGGTATTCAATCGAATGAATTCTTATCCTTGTCTGTGATTTGTAATTACACAAGGAATTCCCTGATTCTATACTGTCTTGAACCATAAGAGAAATCGGTCTGATACCTTTCCAATCAGACAGCTAATTCAGAAAACGTCAGATCAAATACAGACTCTTTAACCCTATTAATGCTAACAAAATGTTCTTCTATAACCAGAATTAACCAAACCAAACTTCTTTAGAAAGAAATTTTGAAAGTAAAATGTAATGAATTAAAAAAACATTATTTTAAGACTGGGTAAAATCTATAGTTAATCTGCCAATCTTCTTGAAATTGGTAATTGCAAAATCTGACATGAAAATGTAAACATCCTGAATACACATGCATTACAATTCTGAATATCTTTTTATTCTACACTGTTCAATTTATTTCAGTTTTATGTATGATATATCTCATGGATGGCAATTTCCAGAATGCTGTAAGAACGTTCAAGTTTCTGACCTCAATTAACCCATGGAGAAAGGCTACTTGATCGGGGATCTGCAACTTCTTATTGTGTCTGCTGCATTCAGATGTATGGAAAATGTAGAAACTGATCGGGGGTATCACCTCCCCCTACTGCAATCACATTTATCATTTCTGTCTCAGTGTTGTCCTGCTGCTCAAAGACTAGACCCAAAGTGTTTAGTTTCCATACTTCTGACATTCGTGAACAAGATGGCAGTCTCTGACATTTATGTTTCTCATACACATATTCTCTTTACTGTATAAATATAAGAAATATTTAGTTTTTATCTCGAAAAAAGTAATGAGAGGCAATTTAGATTTCCAAACATGGCTTTCACAGGTTTCATGTTACAGCTAGTCTAAGACAGTTTGTGTCTCATAAATTGTTTTATTCAAAAGACTTGGTTAGTCTAAAAGAATGTAAGTCCAAGTAAAGCTGAAAGTTAGCCGAAGAGACACCTAACTCAGTGTGTCATGTAAGATTCACTGGGAGAGAAAACTGTTCTATATGATATGAAGAAAAGGAAGGGAAAGCACCTTATTCCCAGTTAAGTCAGTTTCTTTGACAAGCATTGAGATACTGAGCTCCTGTCTTTCTAAGATAAGCATTGACTTGACTTTCAAAAGAGAAGGGGAGTGCACGTTTCCAATCATTCCACCCCAGGATCCGCTCATGATTTAGTACTTTCAGCTCAAACAAAAATCTAGATAACAAACATGAATCCTTTCAATACCATGTTGTACAATACGGTAAAACTTCTAAAATTTTGAAGGAGAAACATTTATTACTTTTGGATGTGTTCGGATTTTTGGAAATTAGTGATCTTTGAAACAGTTAGAAGTTGAAATTTTAGAAATTGCACCCAAAATGTAAGTGAAAAATTCTAAATTTTACAAACTGTTGAAGATAACAATCGCCATTTTAAGTAATTGGTTTTTGGATTTTCGAAAAAATTGAAATTTTTAGAAATTTGGTTTTCAGATTTTCGAAAAAATTCGAATTTTTAGAGGTAAAATAAATTGATTATCTTGACAGAAATAACACTTTCGAAATTTTAGAAGTTCGAAATTTTAGACAAATTGAAATACACTAAGATCTGATATCACTAAAAAGTCATAGGAGCACAGAAGTATTCCCCAGGGACACTGGTGATACCAAGATGGAGGTCACTCTGGGACTGGAAGCCCAAGAAGATGAGGAATAAATTGTCTCCTCCACATCTGATCAGGGGCCAAGAGTTAGATCAACTGAGAGATAGAGATAGCATCATTCTTTCTTGTCCCAAGACATTAGGTTCTTCCCTGATGTAGAGCTCGAGTCACAAGGGCTTCTTCAGATAGACTCTCATTCAGTCTCCTTAACTGATGTCCAAAACCCCAATTAACAAGTAAACTGATGTGAACAGATAAGTGAGACAAATATCCCCTCTCTCTCTAGCTGTCTCTCTCTCTGTCTTTCTCACTCTCGATCTCTCTCTCTGTCTTTCTCTCTCTCTCCTTATTCCTCTCGGATAATACTTCATTACCAAGCCATATTAAAAGTCAGTGTCCCTCAGAATAAGCAGAAACGAGTCCAACTAAGACAACATTCAGTTTCTTGCTTTTACTCAAAATTTGTACAAAAGTTAACTTCATCATATACACTACAGAATTAATGTCATTTATATCCGACAACAAGAGTCAGTGGTGGATCTAGCGATGTGAAAAAGGGGCTGGAACAACACCCACCCGACAACACCCACCCCATCCCACTGGATCCATGAATGAACAAGTAATGAAAACACAGTCAGAACAAATATTCCCTCACAGACTGGTTCCAATTTTGGTCAGAAAGAAAAACCCCAATAGCTTTAAGTCTCAGACCATGATGCTCTGTAACAATGCTCCCTGAGATAATGTACACCAAGGCCACTCACAGACAATGTCTGAAGTGAAGCAGCTGGTCAGGCTAAGGCCAGCAATTTGAAATTGATTTGACAAGTTGTTTGTTTCTTGTAGACGGTAGAAGAACTTGAGTGAGAGAAATCCTCATTCGTTGTGGTCAGCCTGGGACTGGACTTTACAACCCAAGTGGACAGCAGGCAACTGGACAAGTAATTACCCTACTGGACATCCACAAAATTTAATTTAATTTCAGGGAGACCCATGTCAATTCCATTCCTGGAGAGGTCACATGGACAACATACTGCAGGAGCTGTGCTCTCTCAAGCTATATACATTGAACAATGATGCAACAAAGGTTGAACTTGTCAAATTACACCCTGGCAATGGTCTTCATATGGATTTCATTTAAATACAGTCAGCATTCTAAACTACATGTCACTATTAATTTTTTGTTTTCAAGACAAAGAATAAAACTATTTAAGTTTTCATTCTAATATGAGAAAAATGTTTCAAATGCAATAATAGGTCCCACTTAATGCCGCTTCTCATAAAGGATGTAAATATTATAAACTGGATTTTTAAAAAAATTTAAAATAAATTATCAAGTCAAATTAAATTGAATAAAAAGATTTGTTCTTATTTCATCCAACCTAAACTTCCAAAAATACAAACACAATAATCACTATTCCTTAACCATTTATATTTAGAATTTATTTACACAAAAAAGACAACAAATGTGACCTTTTTAATGATTGACAAGGCGTCCATAACAACAGCTGTGCGACTGACTATTCACCCTATTTAATGCCCCTAACACATATTCAACATTTAACACCCACTGCTGCAACACATGAAGCCAACTTCAGCCATCTGTTTGACTGGCTTTATTAGCTTTTCAACCTTTGTAGCAAAATAGCACTTCATAAAAAGAATATTGATCTGTCTCAGTTGACTTGATATGCCTTGCTGATAATATCTCATTCACTTGAAATCAGGCTACCCAGGGGATAAGTTCTCAAATATGGACTACAATAACTCTAATAATTTATGACTAGATACAAAAGGAGAAAAACCTTCAAAATATTTTACACATTTTTAATAACTTCAAAGGCATTGCTCAAAAAAGGTCATTATTTTCAAACAAAATACAACAAAATATAATCCAACTTCAACAGGCTTGAAGTCACCCAGAATATATTTCTTCACCAATTTATCAAGTAATTCATGATTAAATATATTCAAATAAATTAAAAATTGGATATAATAAACAGAAAGAAAGAGAGCAAAACAAAGAACAATTCTTACCTCCCAATACAAATATTCAAATAATTACAAAATTAATAGATCTATAATCTATAATCTATATAACGTAAAGAGAGAAGACAATGAACAAGTCTCACCTGACCTTAGAATGTTTACATCCTTCAATAATTTTGAAATCCTCAAATGTTAGAACCTGAATCATAATCACCACATCCTCATTATCCGTTAGGATAATTAGAGAAAAAGTGAAACAGTAGACTCCATGGAAGCCAACACAACGCGTTGCATGCAGCAGTAAAAGTCCCACCATGGACACAATGTCTCGCACAACTCCTCACATAATCGTCTATTCAAGCCAGCACTTTCCCAGGGCACAAAAGATTGAAAAAACGGACCGAGACAGTTACTGACAAAATATTTGATTAAATCATTGACCCGCCATTACGTATTATTCCCGGGTTGAAGGCGACTATTGGACAAAAACCTAACTGAAAGAGTATTCTTGCAGGTGTTATATGTACTGCTTCTCTACTATTGATTATTCAAATGAGAGAGAGTGGGAAGGTAACTAAATTACCCCACAACAAAGCTCTTTGAATTTACTCTCAACTAAACTTTTTAACCAAACATGACCTTTGTCAACTGCAAACAATGTCATGTGTTATTCACAACAGATTTTTAAAGTTGTTATATGACATGTTTTGCCATGTAGGCTATCTCATCCCTGCTTCACTACACATGAGAACAAAGGAAGCATGTCTTTTGTGAGTGAGGGAGAGAGAGAGAGGGAAGGAATCAGATGGAGTGGGGAAGTCAGTTACCAGGGAGGAAATGAATGAGAAAAAGAAAAATAAATGATTGAAGAAGTGATTGAGAGAATGAGAGAGCAGGAATGAGTGAACTAATGAATGAACTGGAGAAAGAAAAAAATGGAAGAGTAAGGATGAATAATAGCAGCCCTCCCCCCTCCCACTGACCTCCTTCCTTCTATCTCCCCCCTACCACTCCTACTGTCCTCCCTCCTTCTATCTCCCCCTCCCACTGTCCTCCCTCCTTCTATCTCCCCCTCCTACTGTCCTCCCTCCTTCTATCTCTCCCCCCACCACTCCTACTGTCCTCCCACCTTCTATCTCCCCCTCCCACTCCTATTGTCCTCCCTCCTTCTATCTCCGCCTCCCCCTCCCCTCCCTCCTTCTATCTCCCCCTCCCCCTCTCACTGTCATCCCTCCCCCTCTCACTGTCATCCCTCCTTCTATCTCCCCCTCCTATTGTCCTTTCCCTTCTATCTCCAACTCCAAGGACCCCAGACATCCTTCAGAGGCAGTGCTCAGCATTGTTGACCTCTGCCCCACTAAACTCCCAACCTTCACTAAATCCTGGATTGGAACGTGAAGAAGGAAGCAAAATATGAGTGAAAGAAGAAAGGAAGGAGAAAATAAGTGATTAAACAAGGAGTAAACGAGAAGATTAACACACTCACACCCAAAAAACCCAAAGAAAAACATCAAATCCAAATAAAAATTATTCTTTAAACCATTCTGATCCAAATCTAACTTTCGGTTTCGAAAAAGAATTTACAATCTGAACTGTGACATAAACATAAAGTTTCCCGCAACAATTGAAGTTAAAATAGGGCATAATTACGCACTCATCCCACGAGCACCACTACAAAGCAATCTTCAAGCCTCAGTTACTCATTAACTGAACTTGTCAAGCAGAAAATACACCCACATCACATCTACCAATTTGCGATAAATACAGGGGAAACTGAATGTCAATTACAAACTGATATTGAAATCAGTGAAATAAGCAAACAAATGATTGTGTCAGAAGTTTTAACCCCTCTCAACAGCGATGAAAGACAATCATCATAATTGCCAACTTGCTTTAGAAATGATCTCATCCGCAAGTCATATTCTCTTGGAAGGTATACAATATGATTAAAACTCTCCTCTATTGGAGTCACAAAGCGTTCTGTGAAATACAACTGTACACCTTCAAGACACAAACTACAATTGAAATCTTCCATCATACAACCACCATGTATAAAATGAGTTTTACTTGGCAAGGGCAATCTTTCAGACATGTGTGATGTACAGAACTCAAAGTAACAAGGAATAATAATTGAATTCACACATCTCCATTTCAGTCAGTTTTTGTGACAAGCACAGTGTTACTGAAATCCCATTATCTGCAAGTCACAGTGTCCAGAAACCCCAAGGCATAAGGCTGAAGAAGATGAAGTTGAAAACTAGATGATCCATGCAGGAGGTATAGTCTGTTTAAAAGCCTTTTATTTTTGACAAAAGAGACTTGACAAGAATTGCAAGCCTAGTTACTGCTGAAAAATGACAAAAGTAGGCACAACACTGCGAAACAAGAAACTTAAGCATTAAAGACTGATGTCAGTCTAGAGTACAAGGATAAAGTCCCGGCCCCTGAAACATGGGAACTCTTTTCAGTATTTACCATTACACACCAAGACACAGACAACTGTCAAGACCCAAGGCATCTCATATTGCTGAAATAACACAGGCAAGTTTTCTCTCTAGGAGTACATTTCCTTTCTTAGCAGAGATATGCAGAGAAGAGTATCATTGAGTAAGATCAGGTCCAGTTTTCTAAGCCTGGACTCACGGTCTTGACAAAAGTCTAGGGGAAGACCACAGCAGAGAAGAGTATCATAGAGTAAGATCAGGTCCAGTTTTCTAAGCCTGAGGATCTTGACAAACATCTAGCCGAGACATTTCTAAATCTCTTACCTTGTACATTATTGTTATTGTTCTGTTGGTTCAGGTGTGACCGCACTTTGTCGTTGGAGGTCGAGTTGGCTCCATGTAGCACAGTGGGTTTACTGCGGCTTTGGTTGAGGTTAGAGTTCGAGCCTTCTTTTGATGTAGGTAGGTTACTCACTGAGCTGCAGGATTTGCTGCTGTGTTTAAAAGGTGATGGAAGCCTGGAAAACAAAACAAAAAAATTATAAAACATTTCATTATATCATTCACATACTCGAGAGAGCTTATCCATATCAACTTTACATTGGTGTTGAGATGGTATTTTACATTACAAGGGCAATATTTCAGCCATAATGCAACATGATGTGCAAGGTGCACATCGAGAGAAATCACAGTTTATGAACGAGATCGATAGAAAGAAAAGTGAAAGCAAAAGACAAGCATTAGGTTGCTGGGGCTCTATTCTTTCTTACTGAGGCAATGTAACTCCCCAGAAGCCCCACAGGGTTAAGTGAACTAATAATTATAAGTGACCAGGATTCAGACTACAACTATTAAACTAATGGACTGCTTAAGCGCGCTGGTATATCACCTTGACAATATCCCTCACCCTTATAAAATAGTCCAATCTTTAAAGACCAAACATAATAAATAAATTAAATATGATAAACTGTTTCTGGATACTGCCACTGGTGTAAGCAGTATTGTCAGTGTCAGATTGAAAACATTTCTGTTCCAGCACATCTTAGGGAAGAAAAGAACACAGATCACAAAAACTGATTATATATCGATGTCATTGGACAGCAAGAGTCATGTGACCTTAAAAGATCCAACAAATGTTTCCGTCATCCCGGCACATATGCCCAGACAGCAAGCTATAGATGCAAGTCAACTGTGTTACTTAATTGATTAAAAGTACTCTCTATCCAACACACTTAGCTCCGGAGTAAAACGGGTTTCGCTGTTTTATAGCTGTCTTCAACATGGTTTCTAACTTAGGCAGACATTGTCACAGTCGTATGGCTTCTATCCTTGGAATTGAAAACACTTTTTGTGTTCCTGGCAAACAAACTTAAGGCTTGTTTAATAATACAGACAGAAAGTTACCAATGTTTTCAACAGAACTAAAAAAAAAAAGAATTGCATGGACTTGGTAGGTTTTTTATGAAAGGAGAACATACGATAACATTCCCCACCCCTAGAAAAAAAGGAATCAACGAGGGAGCTAATTTGTATGAGTGCAGTCTTAGAACAAGCAATATTTCAGACATAACACAACATTATGTGCAAGGTACACACCAAGGAAAAGGTTCATGAAAAGATCAACAGAAAGAAAAGAGATTCCCTGTTTAGTCCTACACTGGATCACTGGTACCCTGTTCTTTCTATAGCTAAGTGACATCAGATCACTACCCAGAAGTCTCACAGAGTACCAGTTGTATTGTGTAACACATAACATTCACACATATATCAACTGTGTACATGATCAAAAAGATCTTATGAACCTTAAAGTGAAAAGAGACACACAAAGGGGAGATAACTCAGTAAACACATGTTTCCATTTGCATCATCCAATTTGTTTCCTGTGGAACTCCTTTTGCTGATTTCCGCGAACTACATTTCCGACAGCAACATTCCCAATCTGACTTTTCCAAGTGTTTTTAAATGAAATCTGATCGAGATCAGAAGTTTTTGCAAGACAAACGCATAATTACAAACATGTGCACTGGAGATACACCTGATTGTGAGCATGTGTTAGAGAACATAGTTAGTAAATGAAGGTTTCAGACAAGGTGAATGCATCTGTGCCTATAAGTATTTCATTTGCACTGACTCCTAGTCAATAGCTATCAACTGAAAGAGGCACCCTGTGGGTGTGACAGTTGCTATTAAACATCCCCTTTCAGTATCCTCATTTGCAACCAGATTGAATTATGAGATTCTGTCTTTTATATGAGGCTCAAAAAATATTTTATCTGAGAATCAGAAACTGGAATCTTGATAAGAGAAACTAGTTGCTGAAAGGACCTATTAACCAAATCATAAGACTCCAGCTCAATATGGACAAGCTTCTGTGACATGCAAGCTACATACATCTATTGATACAGAGGACGAATCAATTTAAAACTAATACCATGGCATGCTTTTTGCAAATATTTAACTTTTTCAATTTGCAAGAAAACAAATTGTCAATCCTTTAAATTCTTACCATTTTTCCACAGTGCCCTACACTGCAACCACATATATTCATCAAGCAAATACTCACAAGTTTTCTGCCCCATAAATTTTTTTTTTGTTTTTTTTTTTTGGTTATTGTTTAATGTGACTTCCAGTCAATTATTTTCGACGATATCGTCACGGTGGTTACAGAGGGTCCCCTCTCCAGGAAATACGACAGTGACCCGGGCGGGAAATAAAAATTCTATTTTCTCAAGATTTACCTCCCTTGGATAATTTTCTTCCAGCCAAAATTTTAGAGTGACTTCCCTTTCAAGGAGTAACTAGAAACTGGTTGAAAATGCTGACAAACCACTTTAAAGATTGTTGTATCACTGCACAAGCAGTCCATCAACTTGATGGCTTCGAGTCAAAACACTCATGTGTTATTGTTGTCCAAGTTAAGAGAATTAGTTCCCTTGTAAGGTAGAATATCAATTCCCTGCAGAAAGCATCATCTAATGATATGTGATCCAAAAACACTGACCAATTTCATGCTGAATCTGTTTTGTTCTCAGAGCTTTAAGAGCTTAGCAACTGGGTCTTTAATAAAATATGACAGAAAGAATTCCAAATGATCGTGACTCACAAAGCAAATACAAAGTCAAAGGAGCACAAAATATTTAACGAGTTTGACATTATCTCCTAGCGTGGGTCAACTATAAAAGACTTCTTTTTTCAAACCTAAAATCAACTGGGTATTCAACTTTGTATACACAAATTTCAGTTTAATAAATGTCAAGCAATATTTGCAATGGGAATATGTGAACAGCTAGCTCTTTCAAGAGTAGACTGGCAGCAGTCTCCAGAGGACACTAGAGTCAGTTATTTGCTTACATAATGAATCCAATGTGAACAATGTCATATGATATCATATTTCAAACGTCTAGATTTAGTAAACCTGCATATTTATATTTTACTTAAATGAGTTTTTAACATTATTTTTTCCCCAATGAAAGAAATCCTGGAACAAATCTAGTTTTAAAGTTTTATAATAATAATAATAATAATAATATAAAGTTTCATAAGAACATACTTTTTCAGTACTGCTCAGTGTTTATTGAAGAAATACATGTGTTGAACAAGAAAAATGACTAGATGGCAGAATAAAAATTTTAATGTTTGCAAACTGAAAGCACACAGCCAATCTGAAGTTGAAATTTGATCCAAGAGGTTTCTAACCCAAATAAGATCTAAACACACATTAAGAAACACATACAGGAAAGTCAGGTACTCCTTACTATAGCTGGTACTTCAATCTGTTCAAAGAATTGCTGAAGCAGCGTGGTGCGTCCTATAGTTACAGGTAGAGCACTTGAAAACTTGAGTCAGTCTTCAACTCTTAAGTCTCAACCAAAGGGGAGATCTTGTTCACATAACAGTCTTGTAGAGCAGGGAAGATCTTAATGTCAGCAGTATTGTCTTGTTCATACAAGTTATTGATCACCCTGTATGCAGTTCACAAGTGGAGTTTCAACAGAGTGAGACATAACTGGTTTAGCATGGTTCAGCAATTTGATAGCTATATCCCCATGATGCGTTACCAAATCTAGGCTGACCTAAGCCAAGCGACCAGGGCAGAATTTGAAGGTTGAAAAATTGCTAGGCTGGTCAGGGCTTGTGAGAGGGAGTACAGGGATATCTTGTTAGGCTGGCCAGGGCCTTAGTCTGTCTGACAGACCCTGTAATTTTTTTTCTTACGAGACTTGGCAAGTCTATAAAAATGCAAGTCTAGGGATAG
>JAUELE010247721.1:0-11024 GCA_031471655.1 Diodora aspera | reverse complement strand
AGTACGTTTGTTAAGAAAACAACAATTTCGTTATAAGAACATGCACAATATATATGCATTTAGCATTCGCTGGATGTTATTATCTGCAGATGTAGTCTTATAAACATGACGTTATTATTTATTGTTATGAAAAGCACGTTCATGATAGCCGTGTACGGTGATGATAATGTGAAAAAATGATGTAAAAGAACGACTGACCTGCTTCGTGTCAAATAATGTTTGGGAGAACAGCAGAAGGGTAAATGTTTCTTGAATGTATCAGTGACTGCAAACTGACTAATGTCACAGAGTGTCTCAGTGACTGCAAACTGACTAATGTCACAGAGTGACCGCTCTTACGTGAGTTGAATTGATGAAACACAGGGCTTAATTATATATTTTTCTCCAAATGTTCAAGTTAAAAGTAACAAGTTTGTTGTTAGCAGCAGAATTTTACTTGTCCAGATTTATCACTCTTTCACCTTGTACAATGAAGCAAAATTAAATGAACATACCGTATATTGCTCTTCACTTAGAATGTCATTGAAACCAGTTGTAACGGTTTGGCATACCTCTACTTAATCCTATAACAGATATAGTTATAAACATCTGGTAGCTTAATTTGACTTGTCAGAGCATCGGACTGGGCGTCAGAGAGGATCACCACATCGTTGCAGGTTTACAAGTCTTCACAGGTTTCACATAGAGAAAAGCAACACTGAAAACTCTTAACATTCAACAAAGATTTTATTAAAATAATATTATCATCAGATTACCATCAGATTATGTAAATTGGAATACAAGAGCTGACTAAATAATTTGAGAACAATTTGTAGTGTTACGAAACGATATGTGCATCCAGGCTGCACCTATACCCAAAGAGTTTAATTTATTTACTGAGATGAAAGTCTTCAGTTAACCTATAAAACAGTATTTTAGTATCACAAGGAAGTCCCAAACGAATCCTCCTATATTTAACTAGTTGGTCACGCTTCCAGTGTAGAAATTCATTAATTAATTTTAAATAAACTCGCTTCTTACTACTAGTAATATGTCAACGATATATCTCTGCTATATTAGCAGGCAAAAGTAAATACAAGGACAGGTCGTCCTGAAAAAGCTTACATCATCTCTTCTACCGCCGGTTCCAATCAGTCCAAGCTGCAACTGACCTAACGAAGTTTTGTTTTTGTTTATAAACGACGTAACAATAGGCAATGGCGCGCACATAAAATGACGTCACTACCGGAAGTAATTGCGTCGGCATGGCAAGCGCCATTTACAAAAACAAGCGAGCTAGCTAAGTACGGATTTATGGCGATGTACAGTGACGTGCCAAAAGTATTGCAACACACATGGCTGACGTCACCGGTGTCAGTTCAAAAGTCCTTCTATAAACAGAATTTAATAAACAGACTTACCAAATGTTGCTAGTACTTGGTAATATATCCTTTCTGGGTGATGACAGTGCGTATACTTTTGGAAATTGAACTGTACAGGCTCCGAATATATATACTTGTGGCAAAGTAGCCCAGATCTCCTGCACAGCATTTATCAAGTCTTGAAGACAGTAAATGTTCTGATAGTTTCTCTGAAGCTTAATTTGAACACACCTCCAAACATTTTCAATGATATTGATATCTGGGGACTGTGCAGGCCAGTCCATCCCAGGAATCTGATGAGTGGTTTTCCAGACAGTGGTCTCGCGAGACCGATGTACTGGAGCATTGTCATCTTGGAAAATCCAAGCTTCATTACCAAATTCTTTCGCTACAACTGGCCACAAATGATTATCTAAAATTTCAATATACTTATTTAAGATAATATTACCGTCTACTGGCATCAATACACCAACGCCATTAAAACTGACAACCCCCCCCCTAAAACATGACACTTGCTTTGACGTGACCATTTACCACATTAAGACATTCGGGCCTCCACTTCTCTGTCGACTTTCTCCAAACATGCACATTATTTCGTTTTCCAATCACAACCTGTGTTTTGTCAGTAAATAATACTTTTTCCCACTTTGTTCATGCCCCATGCTAGTTTACCCCTGCTCCAACTCACTTGTTTTTCACGGTTGATTTTCGAAATTGTGATATTCTTCCGAATGGTCCTTTTTCTGTAACCTTCCCCGTGTATTTTCCTCTGAATTGTACGCTTGGACACTTTATTGTGGTGAACACAGTTAAATGAATTTTGTTAAATCTGACAAGGATTGTCGTCTATTGGAACGCACCAGACGAAAAAGTCTCTGATCCCCTCTTCGTGCTATCAGCGATGGTCTCCCACTACGAGGATTGTTTTCAAAGTCTTCTCGATCCTGAATCTTCTTTAAAATTCTCCCCACAGTTGATCTATTGACCCCTGATATTTTGGCAATTTTAGAATTCTTCAAACCCTCATGATGCCATTTAAATAATAACTCTTTTTGGTCCCCAGTCAATTCCTTCGCTGACCGAGCCATCGTCTGATACGCGCGAGATGAATGTAAACAATGCGAATGACGTCATCAAAACGATGTCACATTAAAATGTAGACCCTAAAATACAGTGTTACCAAATTTTACGTTAATACGTTGCCAAGGTAGCGAGAACGACAGGTTTATTTATCAGAAAGAATATTGACGTCCCGTCAGCGGATCGGATTGTTGCAATACTTTTAGCACGGCACTGTAGATCCGTATAACGAGTTTGTGCGCAACCAGAGGTGGCAGTCTTTCAAGTTCAGTCGTTCGGTTTTCGTTCGACAAAACATATTTGTGTTCGATGAAAGGTATCTAATCAGTTATGATAACTCTTCCAATGTCAGGTTTACATTCGCCGAAGATTCTTTGTTACAATAAGAGCGAATGGTACGTATTTTAGGTTTTTGACCGATTATCCAGACGCAACTTTGATTATGTCCCTTTAAACTGTATATGGTATATAATGTCAGTTGCATTATCCAAGTAAAATATTTATCATACAAATATAGATTCACTGGTTGTGTTAATGGAACAGTCCGGCACCTCTGTTCAAGTTATCACACATGTACGAGAGGCATTCAAAAAGGTCTAAGTCTCACCCAGACATTTAAGTTGTAACTAGAATGTGTTGAGGCGACTGCATACTTCCTCCATTTATACGACTATACCTATCAATTCAATTGTTTGTCTTTTGTTCATTGCAACTGAGATCTTCTGAAAGTTAACCGGTGCAAGCTACTTCTAAACATAGGAGAAAAACGAAATTTGCCCACGGTGGAATAGGAAGGGGAGTCCTCAACACGTGTCTTGACCATGTCTTCATCGACTTCCTTGGGAGTGAGACCTTTCCTTTGCAAATACTTAATCACTGCGTGAATTTCATTTTTTGCCATATTTAGAAGTAGCTTGCACCAGCTGATTTCAGAAGGTCTCAGTTGCAAAGCACTCAAGACAAGCAATTGAATTCTTAGGTACAGTCGAATAAGTGATGGAAGTATGCAGTTCTAGTTACAACTGAACTTTTTGGGGGAGGCTTGTAACGTTTTAAATGCCCCTCATATCATGCTTTCTCGTTATAATATACTCTTTACATTATCATACAGTATTTTTGAAATTGTCATATCACGTACTAAATTTATCAAACCATACTGTTCAAAATATCATAAACAAGCCGTTCTAGTTATCGCGTTGTTCAAGTTATATCATGTTCAAGTTATCATACGCTTTTCCAATTATCCTACAACGTTGTTCAGGTAACCATATGTTGTTCAAGTTGTCAAACCATACTGTTCGAGGCATCGTATTATGCGCTTAAAGTGAAAAAGCTTAAAGTGAAAAAGGGAGTCATTATACATGTGCAATACAGACCAATGTGGCTGACTTTGAGCGCCATGATAACATTAAAGTGCATGTGAAGTTACTCTGTAATTATACTCTAAACAGTTACAGAAACATGAAAGAACCATTTATGGATAGCAACTTCTTCATTGGTAACAAGGATCGACGTTTCGGTGCTGATTCTTGCACCGTCATATACCTAAGTTTCCTTGTTACCATTAAAGAAGTTGCTATCCATAAAAAGTGTATCTCATGTATCTGTTACCACAACTTCTAAAATGCCTATCAAGAAAGATTACAGTTTCAGTTTTAGAAACTTGGAACGCTTTTTAATTTCATACCACGAAAAACATTCTTATCAGGCAATTGATTACCACGCCATGATAACAACTGTATGCATTTCTCAAAAGATGGATACATGCATTAATACTTTGGTAGAACACTACTGATTCAAGTTATCAAATCATGCTGTGTTCAGATAATCATATGGTTTTCACATTAACGTACACTTATATGATGTCTGTGTTATCATGCGGTTCCTATACTGTGTTTAAATATTTTACGGTTCCACATTAAAACGGATACACCAACTGTCATTATAATTCTTAGCTAATAAACAATTGTAAACGAAATGCTTTTCTCTCGTTTTCAATTCTGTCTGAATTTGTTACTTGCCTTTTTTCGCCTACATTAGTCTCCCACAAAAGAAACAGATTAGACCAGTGGAGATAATACATAACTGCTCCAAAACTCATAGCTTCAGATACGTCACACTCAAATGATAGGTAATTAGGTATACCATACAGGACAGTGATGGCTTAAGGTGAATAAGGGGGGGGGGGGGGGAGGGTCGCCCACACGTGCAAAGCCTTCGGTTGGGGACCCGAGGACCCTCTCGCGGGAATTTTTCAATGAAACTATAAGATACACGATTCCCAACATAATTGTTTGAAACTATTTGATAGTCCAGTTATCTCAAAACCAAATGATAAGGGAGTGCACGATACCATTTGACAAGGGACTTAGTACAAAGTAATTCGGAATACACTGGGTATTCAGCAAATTATAAATCGTCATCCCAAAAGCCCTTAAGTTAATCTGATTACCACTCATTACCAATCTGTTCATCGTCGGTAATCCCAGCACACACCTCTAATAAAATAATACAACACAGACAGTCAGTTAATGTGTTATTAATCATTGCCTGCAGGCAGATGTTAAGCATAAGAAGTCGGTGCTGAGCCAGATGACCTCGTATCGGTGTGAAACTAGCGTAATGGTCATCCATGCTGAGGTATTTGATTTACCGTGAATGAACCGTGTTTGCTACCATGAAGACTCGGCTTCAGTCCTAGGGTATTTTTTAAATATAAATAGTGCAATTTTAACTGGATATACAAAATAATAAAATAATACAAGGAGCCCCAGTGACAAGTTTATCCCTTATTTCCACAGTTATATAGACTGCATTTTTATTACGTAACACATACATTCACCATGTGGAAAGGAGACTGAACAATCTGGGATCCGTGACTAGCTACCATGATAAAGTTATGCTATAGTGTTGGTATGAATGGTGTTTTCAATAATGTAATCGGTCTAATTAATCTACAATAACCAATGGTTAGTATTTTCTCAGTTTAACTAAATATGAACTATGGTACTGAAGCAGTGTGTAAAGGTATTCTCAGAGATAATGGCTTTCGTACCATACTTAATGCTATTATTAACAAATGAGTTTGGTTCATTTTCGTTTTAATTCAGGGGTCCCCTAATCGTCATAAGACTATCAAAGTGTCCATAAGTGCCTGAAGATCAACCAAGGGTCGCCAGGCAACATGGTCAGGCTTCGATGAACCTTTTTAGCTAAAAAGAAGCTGAACATACATGGAAAGTTGTGTCACGTGTACAGTTGCATTCGTTAACGCATACTAAAGCAGTACATCTTGCTAATTATAACGAATATTTAAAAAAACATGCACATGTCTTGGGGTCGAAGAGGGGTCAAGAATCTCATAAAGGTGACTATGAGCTGAACTGTTTTGGTAATCCTACTTGCAAATAATTCTTCATTGTTTGTTCCCAGATGTATGTTTTACCTGTGCATTTTATTTCTGTATAGGTGCCTGTTATCGATGGCTGGTTTGTATTTTGGGCGTAGCCTTCATCGATATTTCAGCTTTATCGTCATGATTTGGAACTCCTATCTTCGGACTGAACGTTAGTTGGGACTGTTGGATGAGCGTTCTACCAATGTGCTGTGCGTTCGTAAATTATGGACGTGTATATATAGATGGGGAGATATATAGATAGATGTTGTTTCAGCATTCGTGGCAGTCATCGTGACTGTTTCGCACACACATTTGGAAAACATTCTAATTTGGGTATTGAGCAGGACACTTTCATGGACGGTTACCCCCGGAGGACAACAGAAGTGGTATGTAAATACAAATATGGAGACAGAAGCAACAACCTTACAAACAAACTTATGTATGTATGGATGGGTGGATGTCTATATTATATGTCTGTCGGTATACATGTATGTATGTGTGTTTAATGTATGGATGTATGGATCCATGTCTGCCTGTATGTGTGTATGTCTGTCTGTCTGCATGCATATATACATGTATGCATACATGCATGTATGGGTGTATGTATGTATGTATGTATGCATGCATGCATGTATGTATGTATATGTATCTATGTATCTATCTATCTATCTATCTAATCTATTCTTATCCGTGGTTGTTGTCTGGTTGTTGTCTGCCTGTTTGTGCGCGTGTATGTTACATGTGAAATACCTCCATATACACCAATGGACTCCTAGACATAACTAACGCCTCATTCCTGATCTTGGAAAAAAATCAACATTTCCAATCCTCTGAAACGCCATGACATTTCAATCCTATTGAAGGTAATCCATTCTACAAGGCTTGTAAAACAGATAAGCTTTTCCAATAATTTAAAAAACTTTCTTTAAACCAATTACATGAGGTGAAATAGCTCTAGTATGGATCAATGAGGGAACACTTGTAGAAAACGAACGAGATGAGATAATCCAGATTATATAAATAACTCAACTCAATTTGGCATCAACACAAATGTTACTGAATCAATCAAGTGTTCGCCACGAGCCCTGGACAATCTGAATCTTTTTGTACTTTCTCATTGCAGATCACTCTTATTCCGAGAGATGAGAGGAAAAGAAAGCTTGTTCGACAAGATTAAATCCTATCAATTTATACTGAGAATGTTGCTAAATATTAGCCTTTGTGAACTCTGTTTGCTGCATTGATTTCGTTATCCTACATTCTATTGATGGAAGTGCTTTGGTGTTATCAAACATGTTACCATCCTAATCAATCGTTTTCAAAACAGATGTCAAATATTTGCCAGTTGAATGAAACATGAAAAATCAGCAGCCCGATTTAGCTTTCCCAATGAAATATTTCCAGGTATCAACAGAGAAACTCGGTTTCGTTTTATGTTTGTAGGGTGAAGGTTGCTTCAATACCACGAAACCCCGTCCGGCTTCCATGGACTGACATAGTGTCGCTTAGAAAGGACTGGGCCCCAGTAACCCAATGTTTGTCGTACAAGGAAACGACAATGGGGTATTTTGTTTTCACCTTTCTTTCTGTTAATCTCTTGTGGACTGTCTTCCTTCCTTGAACATCACCTAGTGTTGTTGTTACAATATTTCCCGTAAAAAAATCATCTCGACTCAATTCATTCTGGTGAATATGCTGTTGAATGCTTGGTGATGTTTGCGCTATTTAAGGATAAATATCATGTCGTGTACAAAGTATTTCTATGTAGACTTATAGTTTTTTACTTTAGAAATGACCCTTTCGTGTCAAATAGAAATTATATGTTTAGGTTTCAAACCGTTACACTGAACACAGTAATATCATTTATCAGTTATCCAACTAAACTTGGTTGATGTGAAAAAGTAATTAGAGCGGCCATTTGACAAATAAGACCTTGAATGTATGTACAAAATGCAACGGTGAAAGAAAAAATATCAAATTGACAAAATGCCTTCACAACAGGCGCCAATTGCTAACAAAACAACGTTACATGTAAGATCACATCTGTTGTTCTTAAATAATTAATTACTTTTAGGCACCGATTTCAGACATTCGGGGCCTTGAAAACACAATTCTCGGAGCCATCAAGTCTTAAATTTGTCTTCATTTTGAAACCTGTGTCCATTTATGGAAATATGGCTTGTTGATGAAGAACCATCTCCTGGCTTGGCATGATGGCATCATTTGCCACCTTCCGAATTAGCCGCATACGATGGTAGGCATCGAGTATATCCTTCAATGCTTTTAGTAATTATAAAGTTGGCACTGGAGTCATGTGGTTGCAGCCTATAGCACCTCTTCAATGGACATCTTAATGCCACATTAATCATAGATTGATCTTGGCTGATAAGCTGAGATTAGTGAACGTGAAATTACTCGACCCACCTCCCTCTGTATAAAGTGCATCGTTATTGATAGCTGGACAAAATCACGTTGAATGACGCCAATGTCATCGCAGTCACACTACGAAGCTTAAGATCCCAACCCTCGATGTCCTTGAAGTCACGTACATGGATCTTAAATTATTTAATGAAAACCTCCTGGCATTTGATTCAGCAGAAACATCATACCACAAGCAAGACATGGATACAGTTGTTAGGAAAATGCAATTCGGGTTCATAAGATAATATGGGTCTCTAATGTGTTTAATCGTAGGAATAAGAAGATTTGACAGTTTGGTAGTTCAGCTGAAGGCTATTGGATGGTCGTAATGTGTGACTCTCTGTTAATTTATATACTTCAGTATGAACTAATTATATTGTTTTATGAATTATGAAATGCACTTTGTAGAGTCTTTAGTTTGGTTTCATTGACATTTGTGTGATTTCCCGTCAAGCATTTCTATTCTAGGATATGTCATCTCTTAAAACAGTTGTGTGATTTCGCGGTAAGCATTTCTGTTCTTGGATATGTTATCGTACATGTACATTAAACATAAAAAATTGAAGACCTCCAAAGACATTTATGAGTCGTGTACAGGAATACGAAACGATAAACAAACACATGACACACTGCTCAAAAGAAGCTCAGGGATCAAGCCCGACAGAAGCATGAGCTGATATAATCGATGTTGCTGTTTGAGGCTTGTTGGTACCAGCCATATGAGCCTTTTTTTCTAAAGGATGTTTTCATTCACTATTGTCAGTACTGAAAATTTACCAATTGCCTTAAAAGTCAGGTGAAAATTTAATGCTGAAGTTCATTGAATTTTAGGAACATTTCTGTCATGATGTATCAGCACATGCAGCATTTGCACATTGCGTTGATGATTGTCACTTCAAACATGCGTACATTGGGATATGACATGTGTGCCCATGTTATCACGTGAATTTTGGGTGCACATCATCTTGGAAGTAAAATACTGTGTTCACGGTGTTTAACCTCTAAATTATTTTGCTTAGGATATATTATTTCAGTATTGTCTCCCAAACGAAGTACAACTATTATAAATTGTATCTTCAATATTTCTTTCTGTCCGTTTTTCTCTTTAGCGTGTCACGCATGCCAATAGTGAAGTGTAAACAGTAGTACTATTTTCCTAAAGCTTGATAAAGATACAGGTCTCACTCACTGTAGGAGACGCAAGGCATGGACACCATGACCATTTCACTCAGCATCTTGCAAACATCAAGAAACAAGCATAGCACCGGACATCCAAAGCAACAATTTCATTGAAGATAGCAATATGATCAACAGGAGGAAGAAGCCGATAACATAACGTTGTATTACTCACCGAAATCAATATAAATAGTGAACTGAAATTAGGTCTTTATTGTAAAGATCAATCTGTGTAACCCATCGGATAATGTACACAGATAGATGCATAAGATATGCTTTTGGAGAATAATAATAACTTGTACAAGTATGCATACGTAGGTACGTACAAAGAGACGGGAACTATAACGTACACATGAATTAGGTATATTAACACTTATAGAACAGCCATTTGATAAACTTAGCACAATTAATAAGTATAGTTTTATTGCTGCATTTGTGTAGATCAGTGTATTTAACTATTCAAGGTAAATCGTCATATTTTAGTGAATGTCTTTCTCTGTTCATGTATATAATGTATGAATTACAATTTGGATTCATCTTCAAGACTATCATCGTTACATGTTATAAATATAATATTCTGTTCATTTTGCAACAAAACAACCACAATTCATCAATACCAAATCTCAGTTTCAGAAATGGCTATCCAGAACCGAGAAGCATCTTGACAAAATGACCCTGCTGGTGTATGCGATACAATCAAAGGGAAAATATAGTTCATCTTAAATGCTATTATCTTTACACATTTTAAATGGTTTATGTGGTTTTACAAGGAAACAACCACAATGCATCAAGACCACATGTCAGTTTCTGAAACGGCTTACTCGAACTACAATGCGCCTGGACAGAAATGGCGCAGCCATATTCGACTCACATAACCAATAATTGGTCTGCCGCTTCTATTCTATTAGAGTGTCTGCTTAAACTGCCCTGTAAATTGTTGGGAGTCCATAAGTCAAAACTCTAGCACCTTGTCTCGCCAGATCGGTTCGAACCGATCGATCGTACAACACAGATTATATCTGCATCTGACAAAGTGATTGCTTCCCCTTTTGGATGAGTGCATTTCCTAAATATGTATTATCGTTACAAAACGATAAAATTAAATAAGCTTCGCGCGATTAAACTATGAAGTAAACAAATTGTCGTTTAATAATGTTGGCGTTTGTTAGCGGTAACAGGAAAACAATGGCGTTTCCTAACTGATAATGTCGTCATGTTCGGTGTACACATCGCGGACAAGAAGCTTTAGTAAGTGTGCTAATACTTTTATTGATTTTAGTTAATAAAATATTTGAAGCGTTCGACATCCTCCATGTACATAGAGACATAAATAGGTATACAAGTTAATTCACATGTAATCATAGCTTACTATCACTCTGGAATGCAGAAAGATAAGTTGACATGATATTGTTATCCAGATATTCTGTTAATATAGGGAACTTTCTTTCATTATCAACTGGATTTTTAAAAAAACAAGGTTATAACTCTACTATCGACAACATATACACATAGAACTTAATCAAGCACCACCCGATTTTTCCAGATTGGCGTGACAATGCCCAACCATTATGAATTTATGGTGAAATTAA
>JAUELE010247699.1:0-11025 GCA_031471655.1 Diodora aspera | reverse complement strand
GACATCATATCGTTGATAAAACTTCCTAATCTTGAAGGGATATCTTTTGCATATCCAACGCAATTGTGAATGTATTCTCAACATCTTGGTATCGTTTCTTTTGCGCGGCAGTTTATAATACAGTACATCAGGAGTACGAAAATATTAAACCAATTTAAATTTCTGGGTAATTTTAGGCTGAAAAGTCGGGAAATGGTTAGAAAACTTAGCAAAACATATTTTCATTTTTTTCATAAATCGACTGACCAATCAGTTATTCGTATCCCTGTGGTACGCACTGAGGAAAATATATTTTA
The DNA here is from genome assembly GCA_031471655.1 of Diodora aspera. NCBI lineage: Eukaryota > Metazoa > Mollusca > Gastropoda > Lepetellida > Fissurellidae > Diodora > Diodora aspera. The sequence goes on along the minus strand of JAUELE010247699.1, from coordinate 10,729 downwards.
CAAAAGAGATCGATAGAAAGAAACAGAAACGTGAAAGCAAAAGATCCCCATTTTAACCGCTGTGTACGACAAACATTGGGTTACTTGTGCTTTACGCTCCTCGAACATCCCACACGAGAAAAACATCCCCCAATTCATTTACACGTATGTATTTCATTTCGAGACCATGTCAATCATTGTCGGAAAGATTTATTTTTCTGGGTTCTATAATTTACCTCCTAATCGACTGTGAAAATGTGTTACATTTCGCCCATTTCTTACAATTTCCATTTACATATATTTACCTTAAAAAAGAAAATAATTCATTACCGAGTTCTAAACACGCGAGAAAATGCGAGAGTTACAAATGAGCAGCGACCAACTTACGGGTCTTCAATTTCGTTAGTGGCGCCACCTAGACGAACAATATTAATAGAAACGCTGATCTGATTGGCGACCTGTCAGTCCAGAATCGGTCGGTCAGGTTCGATTCCCAATAGAAACGAGTTTTTCATCTTAGATGTCTAATTCGATCCTCTTGCCGATAAGCGATAAAATTAGATATACAAGTATATACATCTTTCAACTCTCGGACAAGACAGCGTTCTGTGACAAGTGTAATATATATTCCATTGCCCGGCTTCGATTCTAGAACATAACAAATTTATTGAAAACTGACCAATATCCCATTCAATTACCCATGCTGACGGGTCGATAGGCTTCCGTAATAGGACGTGTCAGATTTTAATGAGTTGCCGCGAAAAGCTGGAATATTAATTTAAACGAACTCGTGCGATGCGAGGAATTTCTCTCGCGAACCACCGAGTGGTGTAGAATTTTGTCAAGGACCGTCTTAGTCATTCATTCATTCATTCTTTCATTCCATCGTTTGTTCGATCAAACAACATTATTTGCGATAACACTTGCTTGAAAAGTATAGCTATTCTGCTACTATACTGACGTGCAAAAGAAACGACACCACATAATTTCAATTGGTTTCCTTTACGTGTTTATGTCATATTTCATCAAGGTATGCCTGAATTTCAATGAGTGTAATTTGATTGGCATCATGTCATTGATAAAACTTCCTAATCTTGAAGGAATATTTCTTGTATATCCGACGTATGTGTGAATTTATTCAGTAGTCTCTCTAAATCTTGGTATCGTTTCGTTTGCACGTCAGTATATTTGGGTTGAGCCCCGTCCAGGATTCGAACCCAACAGATCAGGCACCACTAACTCTCACTGTATATGTCACTACTATATATATTTTATTCTTAATTTGCCATTTAATAAATTCAGTTAACCATTCTTTTTATGAAATGTTATGAGTTGCATATAACTGGCAATCAAAGGAAAGTATACTGGTTATTGTTTGGGAAAACACAAGATGATGCAAAATGTTTACTTCGAAGGTGCGAAACTGATCTACACAACAATCACCATTGAATGTCAACATGATCATTCTCAAACAGTATTACATGGGCTTCATTTGGACTAAATCTTAATCTATGAAATATTTATTTTATTTTCTTGTAATACTATGTTCCTTCATGAGTCTGCCTTCAATCCACAAATTCATATGTGGTATATATAGTCTAGACTTGCTTAATTTGTGCTAGACTGACTCAGGGCTCCAATAAAAACATTCACAGTAATGGGGCAGGACAATGGTTAATTGTCAATGGCAAAAGACCGTACTGGTATACTTTTAAATATATAAATCGGTATACTAACAAATAATTTTATTATATATCGTCAGTTTATATTAGTTTGTCCATTATATTCATATACTGATGTCCAAAAGAAAGGAAACAAAGAAAACTAATTTAACAACATTTATCACCTCCCGTTTCTGTGTCACTAGTCATCTAAAATGTTCTGAGTGTCGTCGAGAGCCGAAACAACACATACTTGTGTATAAATGTCTCTGAAAATTACCAATATATTTTTGTTTGTTTTTGAATGTCTTGCTATAGTTTCTGTTGGGCGTCAGTATAGATTTGGTGTACGTTTACTTATTTAGAAATGTTATGGTTCCATTGCACACATATGGAGTATATTTTATTGAACTTGCATTGTGTTAGTTACGGTATAAATCCAGATACTGACTATACAAATAATGTGCTATAACAAACGTATTACCCCGCTGCATTTAGCCGGGTTCGAGTCCCGTCCGTAGCAAGTGCTGATTAGGTCGGTTCAGCCAAGCGTTACGGATTTTGACTTCAAAAATTCAGGTCGGTAGGTAGGAAAAATATATAATAATATTCCAACTCTGATTTGTTTCTTCTGATCCATCAAAATGTAATGTAGGTAGGGAAGAGAAAAAATGTGAAAGTGATTTAGAATTTCCATTTAAAAAAAATGTTTTTAATTTTTAATTTTTTAAAATGTTTTTGGTTTGGCGAATTTTTGAACTTACATTACTTCTTGCTTCCTTGTCCAGACTGAAAGATAATTCCATAACTGCCAAGGCTCGCATTTCCCCCCCAGAAATTAAAATTTTCGGGTCGGCGGGAAACATATAAAACTGCTGAGTGTCTTATATTTTTTTCACATTTCTTCTTTTTGTGAGTCGGCGGATCCGTAAACCAAATTAAAAAAAAGTATGGCCTAAGTTACGTTAAATGACGTATGTTGAAATATTCCAGATGTTCAAAAAATATATGCAAAAATACTGAGAACTGATTAAGAATATTCAAGTGTGCACTCGATAAACCATTTTTCTCTCTCGGGCCCTCGAAGCCCAGACTCCAAGGCTTAATCCTAATCAGCCTAATGGTTAATCCGCCACTTAGTAGGTCGCAGGTTTCACCGCATCAGATCTCCACTGGTGATGATAGCTCTGATCCAATGAACTGACTGTGCCTGAGATCAGCAGTGCTGGTGTGCCAATGTTAAAAATCGACGCAGAAGGAGACGAGTTGAGTTGTAGCTTTAACGTTGCAATGATAAACAGAAAGAAAACTGAAGGCAATAAATTCCCATTTTAATTACCTTGTATTGCAAGCATTCTGTAAATGAGCTGCATTCTTTCTACGTGACACTACGTCACTTCCTGGAAAATCTGCATGGGAAAGAAGAAAAATAAGATGAATTTTGTTGAGATAAGATGATGTTTTATGTTGCAAGAGCAATACCATTATTGCAAGAGTAACAACAATATTGCAACATTCATAACAACATTGCAAGAGTGATAACAATATCGCAAGGGTGATAGCAATTTTACAAGAGTAAAAACAATATTGCAAGATTAACAACAATACTGCAAGATTAATAACAATATTGCAAGGGCAAGAACAATAGTGCAAGAGCAATAACAATAGTGCTAGATTAATAACAATAGTGCAAGATTAATAACAGAGTTATAACAATCCTGCAAGATTAATAACAATGTTGCAAGAGCAATAACAATAGAGCAAGAGCAATAACAATAGAGCAAGAGCAATAACAATAGTGCAAGAGCAATAACAATAGTGCAAGATTATTAACAATGTTGCAAGAGCAATAACAATAGAGCAAGAGCAATAACAATAGTGCAAGAGCAATAACAATAGTGCAAGATTAATAACAATAATCCAAGATTAATAACAATGTTGCAAGAGTAAAAACAATATCGCAAGAGTAATAACAATACTGCAAGAGCAATAACAATTTTGCAAGATTACCAAAAGAGTTCTAACAATATCACAAGAGAAATAACAATATTGCAAGAGCAATTACAATATTGCAAGAGCAATAACAATACTGCACGAGCAAAAACAATATTGCAAGAGCAATAACAATTTTGCAAGATTACTAAAAGAGTTATAACAATATCACAAGAGAAATAACAATATTGCAAGAGCAATAACAATAGTGCAAGATTAATAACAATGTTGCAAGAGCAATAACAATATTACAAGAGCAATAACAATAGTGCAAGATTAATAACAATGTTGCAAGAGCAATAACAATGTTGCAAGAGCAATAACAATGTTGCAAGAGCAATAACAATGTTGCAAGAGCAATAACAATATTTCAAGAGTAATAACAATAATTTTATTTTGCAAGATTAATAACAGAGCAATAACAATATTGCAAGAGCAATAACAATATTGTATCGAATTGTGATGTGCAAGGTGCACACCGAGGGGACAAACCTAGTTCATAAAATTGGTCGATCGAAACAAACGTGAAATCAAAGTATCCCATTTTAGCCGCCTTCTACGACAAGCATTGGGTTACTGGGTCCCTATTCATTCTCAGTGACACCAAGTCAAGACCCACGGGGTAACAAAACGAAGATGAATGTGTGATTGTTTGGGGCTCCGTTATTTCGTATGTCCAAATGCTTGAGTTTAACATGCAAGGGCCCTAGAAATAACAAGTGTATGTATATCAAGGATTATTGCCCACCTGAAACTCTGTCTCTTTATGTACAAACGTAGCTCTCATACTGGAGAGAAAAATCCAGTTTTACAAACAATGAATGCTTTTAACTTCATAGTGGTATTCATCTCCGCTTTTCATCCGGGCTCTGTTTTAGCGTTGTCGTAAGCGGCTAGACCCGTAACATAAAAGTATGAATAGGTTTAAAGGAGACCTTTGAGAACTTAGAACCTTTGCATCTGTGATATGTTTATTTTCGTCGCGCATGCGCCAAGAGGCAAATACAAAGTACAATTGCTGGCAAGCCAAGCTTTAGAAGGCATAGAACGTTCTAAACAAAACCTTCGGATATACGCCCGAAGAGATGAATTAAAATAAATATGGCGTCGACAAATATAAACAAAACATAAACAAAACAGTCCCGGCTGTGCATGGTTCGCCAGATTCATACATTATGTGCGAAATTCACGATTGTTCTTGTTGGTGTTTACTTAAAGGTTCATTTCAATTGCATATTGTACGATCAAGAGCTAGACAGGTACGGCCTCGCTGCTGGGGGTCGTAGATCAAAGGGTGCCGCCGATCACACCTGTGGGTGGAGAACAGTAATTGGCTGAAATTGGACAACGTCGTCGTCGGGAGCATGACGGGCAACTGGCAACTTGATTACACACGGCGATGATACTCAAATTGAAATATGGGGCGGGTTGATGAAATTCGGTACGTGTTGACAGAAATAGATTAAAATTATGCGTTGACACCTGATGTCAGTCTATTCCCGAAGCATACCCGAGACAGGTAGATAACATCTACAGGTGACAGGTGAGAGGAGTCAGAGATGACGGGAGGGACCTAGACAGTGGGGTTTGTGTACCGCCTGATTAATTTTATCTTATCATGAACAAGAAAGTTAATTGCGTTATATGCTGACGGTGAGAGACGTCGTCGTGACCTTGACCTCTCGTTAAGTCCTTGATCTTTCGGATCACTATTGAATGGTGGCAAATTCCTACGATTCATCTGACCATAGTCATGTTTTATGAATGAAAGAATGGATTAATAGATAAATTATGAAACAAGACGTATACATTTTCAGAACAAAAATAAACCGTGTCCGATTTCAGTCTCAAATATTCATGTTTCCATTTGAGCTGAAAAAATCGTGATAATTAATTTCCGGATGAATACTTTCTTCCACGTGATTTCCATTCAATTTACGGCGCTTCGTTCAGCATAAAGTCGGATATGTTAACACAGCAAGAGTCAGGGTTACTTGAGGCGCGTTCAGGAGAGGAAGGCAAAACAGGCGCCTACGCTTTTGGACCAATCGGATGACTTCTATTAAACGAGGCACCAATCGGATCACTTCTATTAAACGAGGCACACGAGGCACCTTGCCTCCTGAACGTTCTTCTGGTTAAACGCACTGTTAAACAATCAGAAAGATTCTGGGTTCGTATCCTGCGGGAAGTGGTTTGGCACGAAGCAACAAGAGACCCCAGTCATAGTCGGCGTATACACGTAGGGTTATCAGCTGCTTATTGTGGTCTTATTCTGAACTCGGGAACATTATCCACCGAGAGCAAGATTGTCCTAAGCGCCAAAGTCACTGTTCTGAGAAAATGAGGGTTTTTAGTTTTTCTTTAAATCATCAAGAGTGAGCGATTGATTTTGGATTTTTGCGTGGTTTTCGGCAATCTTTCAGCCACATCACGGTGTCATCAACGTCACGTCGGCTTCAATCTCTGGGCGGGACTGGAACCATGGTTGTCAAGGCTGGCAACTAACTGGGCTGACACGCTAATCACTGCGCCATCCCGCATCAAGAGTGACTTCAGCAAATCTGAACATTGTTGCTACATTGCAAACATCTCTCTATCAGCAATGTTCAAATTTGCTGATTTGCAAACACAAGCATAGGCGAATCGGGGGGGGGGGGGGGTTCCTTGGCGCGCCCCCTCTTTACCGAGGAGCCCCCCCTTTTAAATATGTTCGTGAACATCGTTGTTGCTGTTAAATATACGCCAGAATGCAGCAAATTGCCCTCCCCCCCAACATTTTCTAAGGAAAACATCCAGACCCGCTTTTAAGGCTTCACTCCCCCGACGCAGGTACAACTAGGTAACCCCCCTCCCCCCCTCCCCGGCAAAATCCTGATCACTCTTGATTTAAAGGAAATCTACACACCCTTATTTCCTCAAAACGCTGGTTTTCGCGCTTAGGATATCTTGCTCTCAAGGAGGACATTTGAAGAAGATGAAAAGAATAAAGTGATGTACAGACAACTGTACATCTGCGACTTGTACAACACCTATCTTCGAGTGGCCCCGAAAATCACCCGGGTCTTTCAGACGAACATGTTAAGCCGTGAAACACGACGCGCTATGTCCCCTCCAAGTGTTTGCCGTTCTATCATACCGAACAACCCTTCATATGTAATAAACCCCTTTACATCTCACAACTCCATTTAACTGGAAAACACATCTCAAAAGAAAACAAACATACACGCACTGCAACAAACATTTAAACGTGCTATGTATTTTGCGCATCCATGCCAAATGTCGGTTATTTTGTATTCTTTTAAAACACCTCGTGAAAAGGTAAGAAATACTTTCCCCAAAGTCCACGTTTCGCCCCTCATGTTAAAAGACCCCGATAACCTCTGAGCCCCTTTGCTTCATTCAGCATACACCCGAGTGAAAGTGATCGCGACTCACGCTCTGCACGAGATAAAGGAACTCCAGCGTTACGCGCTCAGAACGTGCTTCTCGTGCTGTCTCGGCGGCTTACAGAGCTAGTACCTGCTTGTTGACATCTCTTGCTATTGGACACAGTTTCGTATTAAGATGTCATCAACCCCCTTACCTCCCCTCCTTGCCCATTATGCTATTGTTGTTTGGTATGCCATGCCGTAAACCTTCTAACATTTGGAACTCCGCAATAAAGTGGAGGCCGGATTTGTATTTTAGTCTTGACTTTTAGCGATATTTTAGCCATATCACCAGAATATCCGGGCTCAACAGATGTAAGCGTTAAAACCAGTTGACCCTAGGCAGGTATTTGTGTTGCTGTATGTTACGCCAAGATGTTAGCAACATTTCAGCTATATCGCCACTATGTTGCTATAGTGCCATCCTTCCCAAACGTTATGTTTTCGGGGCAGATGTTCTAGTCCTGTATGCAGCCTACCTGCATAAGCCCGGTAGTGTCCCTCAAGGGGATCATAGAACGTTGGCAACTCACCAAGGTGTCATCTACATCACCGCGTCATAGAGGCAAACGAAAGACCTGCTGGGTTCGAACTTACTGCCATCGTGCAATGGGTGGATTACTGGACTGATATGTTTGACCCCGCGCCCAAAACACGATTGTGTTGTGTTTGTCTATCCATCTCTTTGTGGTACCTTCTTAATTGGGTATGTTAGTTGAGTTATAGTTGAAAATAAATGTACACATACAAATGTTCAATACAATACTTCTTTGGACGAAGTAATTAGGTACGTGATGTGTTGATTTTTAAAACCTGGCTTTCAGCAATCGTCGCCAGTCAGCCCTATGAGAAGGGGTGTAGGGATCATCGTCCTCGGACCATGGGGTCCAAAAGGGGCCACGGGAGCCTGCAGGAAATAATAAATGGATAGGAGAAAGGAAGGGTTTGGAAAGAAATTCTGTACCTCTGATGAAATTCTGTACCTCTGATGAAATTCTGTACCTCTGATGAAATTCTGTACCTCTGATGAAATCCCCCTCAGAAGCGTTATCACCAATGCCATCTACATCACATCAATGTCCGGCTGAAAGAGAGGTAACCGGGATGAGATTAGAACCACCATCCGCCAAGCCAGGGAATAACTGAGTTGTCACGCTTACCACTGGGTGAACCTCAACCTACACGTGACACCTCGTGGTCTTTGTTGCACGGAGAGGAGACGGCGAATGGTTGCGATAAAAGCTGCGATGTACAATTGGTATATACGAATCAAGACTTATGATCAGAAGGAACATCAGATTGTCACATTTGCTTGCATAAATGTGTGTCTGTAAATGTATGTGATTCTATATTACCAGTGGAAGGCTAGATGATTTGATGAAGTGAAACCTGCGCGGTACTGAAACTGACGATCCAAAAATGCGGTTTTTATATGTTATGATGAGATGACCACATCTTGTTGCAAACGTGGAACGCCAATGTGAAATGATTTCTTGCGTACATTTGCGTCGGCGTGTGATTGATGGTTGCATTTTCGAGGTTTTCAGGCATACATGCAGGTGTTGAAGGGGTGCTAGCACACCTCGATTTCTCTTTCATTCACAACTATCCTCAGCTAAGAACCCGGATAATGTTACCCCGATAAAACCCCCCTTACAGGCGGAGTGTTTACCCAGGGGTTGAGCAAAACACGGCAAATACCCCCAATTCCTCTCGCGGCACGCTCCCCCGGCTCCCGTACTCGACTCGACTGTGTAAAGCATACTTGAAAAATTGTAATCCACTCAGCTTTGGAAATATTGAAACAGAAACTAGATCGGCTCTAATCCACTTGTTGGTCCGAGCCCAGTTCTCACCTACCGTCGTGCCCGTCAAGTGGTCAGCAAATGGTCAAAAGTACCATTCGGTCTGGGTCAACACGGACCCTTTTTCTCTCGTATGCTCAGATATTATACTCGTCTGGACTTCGTCGGTTTTGGAGATTGAGATTTGCCTTTACATTCCTCGCTATCCGAAATTAAATAGTGCAGTGGCGATCCTGGATTGGCGCTGGCATTTTCGCCGGGTTAGTAGATAGCTGGACGCGGGTTAACGGACAAAGCCTCCGATACATTGCCACGCACCCCATCACACGCGCACAAACCCCGCATCTCCGCAGTCACAAGTCGATATCGAACGTGTGTTTCACGAAAAAAATAAAATGAGGTAGGAGCGGATCCAGGATATCCTGGGAGAGGACATAGTTCATGAAATGTATCATCTTTTGAAAAATCAACATGAAAAATTATGTAATGTTAGCCCGTGACAATATTTTGGGGGTTGATTTGGTGCTAACATATCAAAAACAATCTAACGGCTATCTAATTGGGGGGGGGGGGAGGGAGGGGAGGGCACCTATCGCTAACTTGAAATTCTTTGACTGGATGTCATATTTTGAGATTTCTCGAACGTATAAGTAGTTTGAGGCGCCGAATAATGAAGTGGTTAGCTCAATCGTCAATCGCAATTAACAAAAAAAAGCTATGTTTTGGCGACTCTGAACTTTAAACCGATTTCATTTTCGATAGTTAGCACCTAGTCAGATACAAGATTGTGGGTTGGGGAGGTGGAATGTAATTTCTGATGAGGATTTGAGATTCATAACCTCACACTCTATATATACTGACGTTTAAAAGAAAGTATACCAAGATTTTGAGAGACTACTGAATAAATTCACAAATGTGTTATATACAAGAGATATCCCTTCAAGACTTGGAAGGTTTATCAATGAGATGATTTCAATCAATTACGCTCACCGAAATCAGAGCATCCTTTTGATCAACTATGGCATAAAGATGTCAGGGAAAATAATTGAAATAATTTAGTATACTTTCTTTTGGACGTCAGTGGAGACAGCAGTATAATATGGTGTTTGGTGCGATCTGGCTTATGTTCTCACTCACTTGATGAGGTCTTTGAAATGTCGCGTAAAATATATTCAAACTTAGCACAATTTCCCCGTTTTTCCCTATGCTTGCCATATCGGGTTTTCGGGGGGGGGGGGCGCACACCGGTTCCACCCCTCTTTGAATCCGCTTTGAATCTGAGCACTCAGTTCAATATTTGACACAGTTTCGGTCAAGTTAAGATTGTACTCAAACGAGTAAGCATTAAAAATGTTGTTATTCGAGGACTGTGTATATTTCCGAGTATACAGTACTTTTAAAAAGCTCCTGTTCATAGCGCTGGGACGGAGGGTGTCAGCATTCTGGTGTCATCGCTTTCGCTGCGCTTCTGTCAAAAGATGAGCATGTGACCGTGCTATTGCTTATGAAGTTGCCAATACCGGGGTGTGGTTTGCAAGGAAGACACGGTACTGGGATGTGTCATATGTGCTTGCACAATAATGACCAACCTGTACGCATAACTTTTGACATGACAACGAAAACGAGACTATAGGCGCATATGCATAAATGTTAAGAGTCGTCTGTTATGTGAACCATGGCCTGAAACCCGCAAGAAATTGGAGAAGGCCAGAACGCTGCCCCCGACCTTTCCTGAATATGAAATATACTGCCGGGCAAAAGAAACGACACCAAGATTGTGAGAGACTACTGAAAAAAATCACAATTACGTTGGATATGCAAGAGATATCCCTTCAAGATTAGGAAGTTTTATCAACGACAT
>JAUELE010247688.1:0-11026 GCA_031471655.1 Diodora aspera | reverse complement strand
GGGGGGTGGGCTGGATGATTTTGCCGATAAATATTTTGCAGAGAATTTTGGAGAAAATAAATACATATAGATTGCATAATCAAGAGTAAAAATAGATTGCAGAGCTAGACATTATATATCTTTCTGTTTTGTTGTGAAATGTATCATGAAACAAGAATTTCTATTTCAGTTTAGACTTTTGATAATCCTATATACTCTTATTTGCATAAGCAAGCAAACAAACATTGAATTAAAAAATAAATGTTGAACACATCAATAGTTTGCAAGCAATAATCTAAGAAAACAATAAATTGTCTCATGCTATGAGATAAAAGGAATAGTTTGCACTAGACACACCTTTCAGCCCTCACCATAACGAAAAAATGGTCGCTCCCTAAATGATATATGCTTGACCTGCAAGTCCGCCGTTCCGCAGCCGTTATATAATATAAATAACCAATAAATGCTTTACGATAATGCAGTTTATGGAAATAATAAATAGCACAAAACGACTAAAATAACAATAAACTTTTATATTAAAGAAGTAAAATAAAATGCGACTGCAGACTCGTTGTGCTTTGTAAGAACTCGTACTGTTTTGAATTGTAACTCGTTTTTTTCTGACATCTATCTTCCGGCTATAAAATGAAAAATGTTTTTATTTTGTGGTCGTTAGAAGTGTGCTTGCAAGTTTCATCCAAACGCGTCTCAATTTAATTATGCAAAAGTCATCGTTAATCATTCCTTATCCATTGTGGTGGTTACCAAATCAACAACCCAACTGCAGCTTACAACCTATACTGTATTAACCCGGATTTCTCAGTGTGATACATGGAGTCTGTGAACCGTCGGTGTGATATTGTCACTGTTTTTGTCAGTCATGTCGTGACGCGAGCAATAATAACCCTGCAATAGAAGGCGAGTTGAATGAATCCAATGTGAAAGAAACGCTACATATAAGGCTTCCCGCTTACCTTTGTATTTTTCTCTTTCAGTAGTTGATTTATTGGAATGATATGATACAATTTCAAGCCTTGAGGACATAATTTCCACCCATTTTTCTTTGAAACTGCTGTAGGTCACATTAAATTGCCCAGTGTCAGCGACATAACCGTTCAACCATTGTATAGGACAATACATCGATCTCTCACGTAAATGAATGTTCCGGTTCATGAGACTCGAACGTTAATAGCTTTACGCGCGCTGCTCAACATGCATAATATATAGCACCATTGCATCTCTAAACACTAAATAGAGAGTTGAATTACAACTCTCTTGTGACTTCATCGTATACTGAAGCGTGACGAATTGATTTGACTTCCTTTTTTAATATCTTTGATATTTGCTTGCTCATATCTTTCCCAAATGTTAAGTACGCTTACATGTAGATCAGCGTTCAGTGTCAGTTTTAACCTCAGTGAATGTCATTGAAAACGTGAACGCCAAACGTTGTTTGCCAAGACACTACAGTGTATTTACAATGTGCGTATACCCGAAGTGTTGTATATCCCTGAATCAACTCCGCTAGAGGTCTGTTTAACGATACATTAATCGATAATTCATACCGATACTGAAATGGGTAAAACTGCACTAAACCGTGCACCGTGTACCGCGCGTGTACGGCCTCATTGCTTACATTGCTTACATTGAATCTGTTCTTAATACTGATTGTTGAAAACCCGAAAATTCATGTTGTCATCGTCAGTGGGCTATTTATAGCAAAGCTATTTATAACTGAGGAATTTGCAGTCAGTAAGAATGGATATTACGGTCTTTATATGTACAGCATGTGCTTCCAAACCATCCGAGACCCCGTAAAAACAAAGAAATAAGGCAGCTGGAGGGAAATCCAAACAAACTTTACGTTCAAGTTTCCCGTTTTGACTGTTTAACTTGGTCTGTATTACATGGACATTATCCTACTTGTAGTTTTATTTAGAAATCACAAGATGCAAATTTATGTGACTATATAATTTAATTTCAGTAAACGATCGAACGTTTATTCTGCACATTTGAAATACTGAACTTAACACTTGATGAATTTGTAACTTTTAACTTCACACCTACACTGTCCCTCTATCGCCCTATGCTTCTCTCCCCATATATCTGTCCACAACTTAACATCTACATGTACTCACTTTCTCTGTCTCTCTATGCTTCTTTCCCTCTATATTTCTCCATAACTTAACATTTACTCTATTCCTCTATTTCTCTATGCTTCTCTCCTTCCATATCTCTCCATAACTTAACATTTACTCTGTTGCTCTATCTATCTATGCTTCTCTCTCTATATATATATCTCCATAACTTAACATCTACTCTATTCCTCTATGCTTTTCTCTCTCTCTCTCTCTTTCTCTACCTCTCATAACTTAACATCTACTCTGTTCCTCTATTTCCCTATGCTTCTCTCCTTCTATATATACTGAGTCCAATTAAAGACTTCACATTTTTAAAAAGTACTCCCATATAGGCTATGCAACGGACAAATGTATCAGAGAAGGTAATTTTTAATCATTAATGTTCAAAGAAGGATATTAATAAACGGTGGTAACCATAATTTGTTCCAAGCAATTTGTTCGGTAATAACATCAACAGTTTATATCATAAGTCCCAAGCACGAGAATCTGATGACACAAGTTCAGTGGCGTGTATGGCCACCATGTGCGTTGACAACGGCCACACAACGCCTCCGCATGGACCTTGTGATGCTTGTTGACACATGATTGGGAAGACGACGCCATTGTTGCTGCAAAATGGTGCCAAGATCTTGCAAATTCTGTGGTTGGTTCTTGAGAGTGCGCAGACTTCTGCCAAGAGCATCCCAGACGTGTTCGATGGGATTGAGGTCGGGAGACCTTAACGGCCAGTCCATGACGTTGACTCCCGCATTCTGAAGGAAATGCCTTGTCAAAATTGCTGTGTGGGGTCTGCCATGGCATTGTCGTGTTGGAAGATCAAACCGGGTTCACATGCTGCCATAAAAGGCAGAAGTTCTAGTGCCAGTATCTGGTCGCGGTAAGCAGCAGCGTAGAGGTTGCCACGGATGACAAGAGCCTGGAACGTGCATTGCCACAGAAAGCACCCCATACCCTGACACTTCCGCCTCCATAGAGCCTGGAACGTGCATTGCCACAGAAAGCACCCCATACCCTGACACTTCCGCCTCCAAATCTGTCAAATTCCTGCACACAACACTGGGCGTAACGTTCATGACGGCGCCTCCACACCCTCGCCCTACCATCAGCAAATCGAAGATTAAATCGGGATTCATCACTGAAGACGACCTGATTCCAATTCCTCTGAGTCCATCGTAAATGTCGCTGTGCCCACAATTGACGTTGACGTCAACAGTTCATTTCTGGTTGATGTAGCCGTCAAAAATCGGTTACGGAGGTGACGTAAGACAATCTGATGATCCTCTGCATGTGACGTCACACATGGTCGACCTGGCCGAGGGCGATCAGCGTTGGTACCCGTTTGCTGTAGACGCGTATCTAAATCATAAACAGTCCGTCGACTACAACCCATCGTCCTTGCGACTTCAGCTACAGACGTTCCCGTCTACAACATGCCGATGGCACGTTCACGTTGCACATTTGAAAGGCGTGGCATGACAAATGACCGTAAAGACTTTTGTTTTCTTGTGTTTTTCTTTTTTTTGTTAATGACTGCTAACACGTATGGCTGCAAAACATGTGTGGTATTATGACCACGTGACCAGTTGCACGTGAAAAACCGCGTTTGCCACCAGAGTGCTGTGCACATGATTTTGATCGATTCACCTACACAAAAACGGGTGTTATCTGAAGACAAAACGTTACCATTACTGTTTAAATACACAATAAGGGCCTACAACGATAACGTTATCTCCATAACTTAACATTTGCTCTGTTACTCTCTCTGTTATGCTTCTCTCCTTCCGTATCTCTCCATAACTTAACATCTGCTCTGTTCCTCTATTTCTCTTTGCTATTAGCTATATCTCTACGTGTGTTAACACTTACTCTCTCAGGCTATTGATATATATATATGCGTCTCAGCTCTCTCCCTGAGTATCTCTCCATATTACTCTATCTCCACTGCTGTCTCTTCCCTCTCAATCTTTCTTTCCTTCTCTTTCTCTCTCCCATTTTTTTCTCCCCCTTTCCTGGTCCAATATCCTTCTGTCTCTTTTCTCTGCAATAGTCTGTCGCTCTACATCAAGTTAGGCGGTATCACGTGTGTTTAGGCGCATGCATTTTGGGGGTACGTTTACCATCTTAGCCTCACTGAACCTCAGCAAATCCCCCCCCCCCCCTCTTGATGTAATGAACACCTATGTTTATTACAACTTGACAATGCTACAATGTACCTGTTATATGAGGACTGTGCTTGATTTCTTCCAAGTAGATGTACCTGCAGAGGTATCTGTCCATTTCGTCAACGACTTACATCAGACGCCGGTCCCGATGTAGCTGAATTCTTTTAATTTTCTTTTATCATTTGACGAGAATGTATTTATCAAAATCAGAATGCGCTGAATGCGTCTCAGAGGTGCATCAAGCAATGTGAGAAAGGAAATGCGTCCTATGACATTCAACAACAAGTCATGGTTTGCCACAAATAACCGCTCTCCCACTCCTTGTATCCACGCCTTCGTCTTTATCCTGGAATACATTTTGCATATTTATGTACCGACAATTAAAACACGACACAGTGTTTCTCCTACCAACTTAAGTTTACATGTACATTCGATAACGATGACATAACAAAAGGTCATCTACAGACGCAACAACCATGTGTAGGAAGTGAACTTTCAAATGTGTATCATATACCATCTGCATTTACAAGGTATCTACAGAAATACAATGGTTTCCATGCCAGGATTTCCCAACAACATAACACTGTTACACAAAGTGTTGCCCTACGGATACATGACCGAGCGAACAAACACAAGGTTCAAGAAAACCTGTGTCTAACAATATGGTACTACATGCACATTAACGATTACATTTTGCACAATGGTGTAAAGAAAACTTGCGTTATGTGTACATTTTATTAAACATTCGGAGAGATGTAGAGGTGACTCACGCCTAATTTAACGTTTACCCAAACTATCATTCTCTTCTTCATACGACAGATGCTTTTTCATTTTACTATGAATTTGTATAGTTAAACAGAGATTTGTTTTACATCTGCTAAAGTACGCCCATAAATGCTGACATATATATACACTCTGATCCTTATTTTTCGATTCGAGTAACGTGCACTTTACATCGTGATAATCAGTTTAGCATAGGACCCACATGGAATTACTCGCTTCATGCTTAGTCAGACCTTTTTTTATAAATCGTTTAAGATAAAAGTTCAGCATAAGGTTATCATTTATATTGATTATCAAAATCTAAAATATAAACACTTTTAGTTGCTTGATTCAAAGTAAACAATGCCACCTCGATAACGTAAAGCAGATTACAACACTGAGATACTGTCTTCTGATGGTTATATTGCCAACACTTGTGGTGTCATCTGTCGATGATACATTATCTAGTGGTAGTATATCACACAGTGATCCTAACAACGGAGACACGAGGGCGTATATCCTGACACCCTGTCTTACAAACTCCTTGGCGTGTAACCTCCTCAAAGCTCGAGTTGAACATTAAGTTTGGCGTAACAAGAGCCATTGAAAGATTATATTTACATTGCACTTACTGATACTAAATGATGGCTCTTTAAATTGCTCCTGCCAACTTTTTGTGAATTCACCTGGTTCATTTATTTAACGGAGGAGCTGTGTGCACAAATCTTTAACGTTCTTACGTAAGATGATTGGAAAATAAAAATAATCGATAATCAATTAGTTTAGCACGCCAGTCGAGAACAGTGTTTATCTTTTTAATCTGTAAATAATAATAATAATAATACACTGGCTGGAAGTTTCGTGAGAATGGGCTTGTGAAGACGTATATAAATACTACTGCCATTTTTCGTTTAAATTTATTCACGGTGGGCCAATGCTAAAAGGAAATTCATGTTCATATACGACCCTATTGGGTTAGCATAATATTATGTGACAAATGCGCTTTCACTGAAATTTCCGCTCATCTGAAACCCATACACACGCATATGTGTGTAAACTTTTGACATATTTATTGATAAATGTATGACAATTAAGTTATGATCTGCGCTGTGACCTCACTGAACACACCTACCCGGAGCATGCAACTGCTAACGGAGGGATGGCAGGTCGTATAGGTGTGTACGTTGCATTCTGAATTTTTGGGCTTCTTGTCGCATTGTTTAATTGTTTTAAAAATTCTGCGTTCATCACCTTCATGTATGTGATAGATCAACCACGGTCCAGTAGATGGTTTAATCACAAGTCGCACGAATTGCACGTGCTTGCACCTTCCACCCTCTCAAACTTAAATGGCGTATGCTGATTCGCTAACCAGACGATAGTTTAACTCTAAAATTACTGAATTTCAGACAAATAAAAAACGGACTTCTATTCAAACACTATAAATCTATAATACCTTCATGCAACACTTTAACTGAAGAACGAAAACTGCTCGTAACGTCTCCGAACAAATGTGTATGTAAATCAATAATGATTCGAGTTTAAGAATGAGTGTTGTACAGGGAGTGACTTGATAATATTGTCGTATCCTTTTCCTGCGCTAAAAGGGTTGCTGTCATAACTGACAATCCATAAATCGATTTGCAATGTTCTCTAGGTTGCTAACAATCGATTTTCTGAGCGGAAACGCAAAACACGCATCTCTGTTTTCCACTCTGGTTGTCTCTCCTATAAATAAATTCGTAGCATCCTGTTACCGGAAGTAGGTTATGGCACATGCGTCAACTAGAGGCTGTCTGTTTAACAATGGGTGAACATGACTTTGACATTCATGTATTATTCTATGTGACGCAAACTGTCTCTGCATGTTGACAGATGTAATAGAAAAATAACGATTATTCCCTCGCAACTGTTCTTTCTTCGAGATTAAACAAGCCAGTTAGGCTTACATCCCATGTATACTGATACTATAAACAATTATTCATTCCACGTCTCTGGAATGTTCTGGGGTCATAATGAAATGCACCCTGCGTCGCTTAAATGGCGGTATGTGCACTAGCAAAGTCTTTTTGGAATATAGATGTGACATGAAAGGATGAGGAGTACCCCTAAGTAGATCATTCGCCATTGTGTCAGTTTACATGGGGTAGTCCCAAGATATCGCGGGGTAAGCCCAAGCCGTAGGAGGGAGACTCCCTTACCATTTGATAGTAAAAAATCTTTCGAGCTACATCCGGTTCTACCGAATGTAGGTTGAAGCTGGGGTCAGTCATTGTGTGGCCTTATACGCATTAACCCGATTCAGGAGGATTAGAACCTTCTACTCGAAACACCACTCATCCCCACCCCTAGCTTCGTACCCAACCCACTGTTTTGAGACAAAATTCATACGAACGTTTAGCTCTTCAATCCCTAGCAATCGGTTCGCAAGCACAACGCTAGAATAGGTTCCTCTGCTGATTGGCTTGTAATGCCAATATTTTGAATGTTTACATGCGTGTGTCTGACTCATTGGATACCTCTTATAAAACAAACGCTCCGCTGTCTTTGATCCTATTTACCTCCAAAGTGTTTACATTGACAAGGAAAATAGACACATGACATATAGTATGCAGTCATGTTCATGGCTTATATAAATATATCCAGGAAAAATCAATGGCAAAATATAAGTAAGGGTGATACGGTGCGAAACCAATGTTTATGTCGCGAGGACAGCAAATATAAAAGTTGGATTTCAATGACAGTATCAATAGTCAACTAGCATCTAACTTCAAAGTGAATTAAAAAGAATGTTTGAAATAATTACATACAACTCAAATGTCAATTTTCAAGGCTATTCAAAGATGTGCGCACACTAGCATTCATACACATACGTTCAATTACATGCGGACAAACAGACAACCATGCACACACATACGTACATACTGCAATTAACCAGACACACTGCAAACAGGACACCCTAAACGTTACGCTGAGTGAAAACTATACGGTTGATAAATATACATGAGTGTATGGAACTGGGTTTCTATGTTATATAAGGATCGTGTTTTCGTAACTAAGCAAACATGAATGACACGCAATGACAAGCGAGGAGTTTTACAGCAACAACAAAAGAAGGACAACTTGATTTCCAATTGACAACTGATGCACGGATCAAGAAAATGAAGGATTAACATTGCATTCCTTTATCATTCGTAATTACGAGAAACATCCTTTTGAAAGGAATTCGAAAATTAGCATTGAAAATTAGCATTAAAAATAATTAACTAACCAATATATAATCACATGAACATATATGTGTCCTATACATGTATGTGCCTTATTTATGAACATGACTATGGCTAAGTAGGGCAAGGGAAGCTAACACAAGATTCAGTGATAGAGTGGTCCTCGCCCGCAACACAATTTGAGATGAATGGCAGATCTAGTGGGACCCAAGGTCGTCATCTGCATTAACTACAGCCACTAGTTTCTAGGAAACCAATCATCCGCAGTACAATTTATTGTATCAGGTGATTTGCGACCAACTGTGACTCTTGTCATGTCCCTAAAACTTTAGAACACTTTCTCATAAACTGTACCAAGTACTCCAGCAAAAGGAAGGTCCTTGAAGGTGATATTCTAGCAGTCGATAAATCCTTCACTTTAAACTCCTTATTGGGTCTAAATATCATAAACGACAATATCCAAAACGCAATCATACAATATCTAAAGATAAACCACTTGGTAGGGCTATACGCTGGTTCTTAAAAATAGTATAACCAAGCCACACGGAGGTTATCAGATAACCCACATGCGCATGAATAGCACCTCTAATCAAATTAATTCTTGATTGTTGTTTTTTTTAAATTTATATTTTATCTGCCAAATATTTCTGACTTAATTATCTTCCATGAATAGCTCAGCGTATCCTTAACATATTTTAGAAAGTCTGGGAGCAAGGCTATGCATAAAAGACTTCGCTGTGTGTATGGTAAATAATAACCTAGCGCGTGGCGATAGTCGATATAACCTGCTCGCGCACAGCGCTCGCAAGTTATATCGACTACCGCCGTACGCAGGGATCACTATTTCAAACATAAACTCTTATGATTCGATTTAAGTTTTGATTGGATTTTTATAACTTCGCTCGGTGTTGTGCGCGTAAATACCTCAAAAGGCCCAAATCAAAACAACAACAACACAGAGTATATAATTATGTTAGGCATTATTTTGTATCTTACCTCACAGGGACTGTAAATAACTATCAAACACTATTTAATGTCTATTTCAAATAATGACATTACGAATTACTACCACACGATTTTTCAAAACCCAAACGTTGTGTTTGCTATTATTTGTCACAAAATAACATTGCTTGTGACAGAAGGAGCCGTACTCATCGGCATCACTTGACATTTTTCAGCAATGATGAATCAACGAAATCTCATTGTATCTTCTCTGAAAGCACAGTTTTCAATAACAGATTTCCAAGAAGTGTGATAGAACAAACTGGTATGCCATACTAACAAAGATAGGCTATATACGCGGGCTAGTGGAAAACGATTAAGTTCATTATTTTGAGTGTCTCGCGAGTACAAGTGACGAAACATCCTTTTAATGGTATTGGTGCTTAGTTAAGTAAAGACAACGAACAAATGTCCAGACCCTATAAACCATGAGTACGATGCGCTCGACCCACTGCATTACACTGGCTGTACGTACAACCGACCTGTAATCATTACGTATTAAGGGCGTGGAATTTTAGGGACGGGATGAGTCAGAGTTAAGGCAAGTGATTTTTATCGAATGATAGCTGATCGAGTTTACATAAAGTCTACATTCTTATGATATACTACAAGCAATCTCATCTGGCACTGATACCGCTTTATCATGTATGTTTTCGGCAGTGACAAAACATGTATCACATTAAGGTCTTATATTAAGGATCCAGAGACATCGCATTTATTGCGTCCTGCTGAAAAGTGGTGATTTACAATAGGTTCTTTAAATGACATCAAAATGTGTGCAGCCACACGTACTTTTATGTTAACTGCACTAAAAGATATGAAAGACATTGAAAGTAATATTTGGGTTAAAATATGTTGTTTAACATATAACCAATTGCACATTAGAACACCAGTGTTTGTGACACAATCTATTATTTAAGCGGTTTCAAAAGACTGGTTGTATCTATTATCTTAACAGTTGTATAACTGACACGCTACTGGTACAGACATGAGTCTCTATTGAAATGTGAAGAGTTACATTAGTATCCGCTCTATTTACACAGGACACTTGCTCTGGATTGCTCAAGTTAGTGCTCATGCTATTGTCTCGCCAGTGCAGTTGAGTTTTTTTCGGTCAATACATTGACGGATTTGTAGCATCTTTACAGGGAATATACATGTACCGAACTGTGTTTCTGTGTTGTTTAACGATCGAGTGTTCGTAACTATGCAAACATGAATGTGCATGCAATGACAAGCGAACAGGCCTACAGTGACAACAAGACAAGTAACAAAAGAGAGACAATACCTCTTTACACTTGAATTTCAACTGACAGCTGATGCATCGATCACGAAAATGAAAGATAAACATTACATTCCTTTATCATTCGTAGTTACGAACAACATAACAATTAAAAAATAATATACATTAAAATAATTATATACTAGTAATCAATATATAACTATATGTCTATATATATATATATATGTCTTATATGTGCCTTACCTATGAACGTGAGTGACCATGGATAAGGTTGAAGTAGGACAAGGGAAGCTAACACAACATTCAGTGATAGAGTGGTCTACATGTATATGTCATGCAATATTTTGTATCTTATTTCATAGGAATTGTTAATAACAACCAAACACTAGTTAATGACTACTTCAAATAATAATATTAAAGTGCAATGCTAGCTTAGAAAAATATATGCTTAAATTGTGATATTATATTATATACACATCATTTAGCACTGTACTTTAAATCGTTTCATTT
>JAUELE010247677.1:0-11026 GCA_031471655.1 Diodora aspera | reverse complement strand
ATGAATGAATGAATGAATGAATGAATGAATGAATGAATGAATGAATGAATGAATGAATGAATGAATGAATGAATAAGTGTCAATCACATGAATGAATGAATGAATGAATGTATGTTTATATTTATCATTTAACCCGTTTGTAATTTTATTTGAAATGTTACATAAATTCGTTGCATTACATATACCAAACGCCTACATATTTATCTAATATACTCATTATGACTTCTTTAACTGGTAAAACATTTAGTTAACCTTAATTAGTTGCTCTCTTCTGTAACATCACACTTTAATACTTTAAACCATGAATTTCCACTTTTTTCAAATGATAACATCCTAAGAGTATATTTTGATACACCCCTTTTTAATTACATATGCTTTGAAAGCAAGTCTCCGAAAGTTGTATACTTATTAAGTCGTTAAAATTATTTACCATCTTGTGTAACCTTCAGTTAGCAATCACTGTTTGAAACAGTATGCATCATATACTAATTCCAACTACTGAAGGATCAGTATAACGACCTGCCCGTAATTTGCGAAAGTTATAATGATGGGTATGTAAGTAACAGAGTTTTACACATAAATCTATATTTTGTAAAATGAACAGAGGAAATGTGCAGTTGCATGAAAAGAAGGCTACGTTCGATGGTTATTTTAATACTCATTGTACGTTTAGTTGTTTTTTTCACATTTCTAGTCATTTTTTAAATTACAGATTTTAAAAATGTCTTATTTTCAGCAAGTTGCTACATAGAACGACAATAATCAAACATCGTTTATTATCAATCATTGTGCATATTTCACTTAACTGCTGTGAAAATCATAGCATCAAAAGTGCCATGTTCCGCCTATTCTAATTAATGACCCTTCAATAGTTGGGCTGGGGATATATCATATATTTATACATCATATATGCAAGCAACATGTTTGGGGAACGTCATACTAAATGGAAAATAACGAAACTAAAAAATTAAGACAGATGCATAAAATTACAAAATACTGAAACAGTTGCACTTTCATGATTAAATCTTAGACCAAAATGTAGTCTCTGAAGTAAGATTAAAATGTCTGTTTTTTAAGAATTAAATTAAAACGATATTCATTTGTAATAAAATAAATAAGATTCCAGCAGCTATCTACACTGGGAAAATATTTAGACTCTGTGCTGGTCTTTGTTAGAATAAAACGTCAGGATGACAGACTATATTGAATCTAAACATAGGAATGTTTTCACCCTTCACAGATGGATATAGGCAAATTTATATAAACTATAGAAACTATCAACACACCAGCCCCTCACTAACATACACTCGCACACATTCTACTGTAAGTATACTGAGCTTAATAACTAAATGTTGACCAAACTCAATCTTTTCAGAAAACAGCTTACGATAAATATAAATAAAATTATGTACATATCACGAATAATACACAAAAGATGTAACATGTTTATCGGTTTTATAGCCTCTTGAATAGCCTAATTTATTCTGGGACCCCATGACATAAAAAGGAAAAAATGCATTCCGAATTTTCCGACAGAATCTTGAAAATATTTGTAACCTTTGGAAACGTTGCATTTGCAAATAAATGCATTTGGTTCATATTTGGAAAATCATTCGGAACGGAACATTCTTTGGTAAGCCGTCAGAGAAAGGTTCGGAATGAGGCTTGTTATATTTGAAAGTTTAAATCAATTTCGTCGTCATCTGCCGGGACTAAGGGAGTACGACGTTATTTAATTAGGCATACACTTTTACAATGTATGATTTACAGTTTATGTATGATATTTCACACAACTAGCACCAGATCAATTTAGCGTTCGGGAGCACGTATCCAACTTTAACGTTTATAAGTACATTGTGCATGTCTGTATCCACCAGTTGGGCGCGGCCAGTTAGCAATATTAACGCAAGTTTTCAGTCAGTACATATCTTTTAGTTACGCCCATCATTTGAAGGATGTCCTCACTGAAGGGTAAATTATTAAAAGGTATGTGGGCTATCGAGAAAACAACACCAATTCGTTAGTCTTATATTAATTTGTAACTTTATATACTTTGTAAATAATCACAGTTATCACATGTTTGTATCTGGATCGGGTTCATTTAACCAATTATCGTATTGCGAATCAGGATGTCATTTTGGAAAATGCTTAAACCATGTGTTTGGGTGAAGACAGGTGTAGTTCCGTTACAGTCTGTCATCCAGACCCTGAAGTTTTATTGTAACCGAGGCAAGCACACAGTCTAGATATTTTCATAGTCTAGATAGCTGCAATTTTGGAAGTGAGCACACTCTCTGAGATCTTATTTATCTAATAATTTAATTTTACAAATATTAGAAATATTAATCTTAATTCAAAGACTATATTTTAGTCTACATAGAGCCGGCGTGCATGTGCGCATGTCAGCTTCGTTCTTGGTCGACGCAACACGTAGTTGATAAACTGCCGTCTAAGTTTATCAAGGATATTCAACACGTTATATAATATCTTCATAAATAGGGCTTATAAGCAATAAGGTTTTAATGCATATTTAATGTGTGAACACGTTACTCGGAGGCAAGAGGAACCGGGAAGCCGATCGCGAGCTGTTCTAGGATGAGACCTGACACACGTGTGAGGCTTACTCGCAACATTAATTACTAGCCACGTGTATTCAGTACTTGACGGCTTCTGATGTTTCCTCTGAAAACTAATTTCTTAACCACTTTCATCTGTAGAATGTAGAGGAAAGATGAAAACTTAGTAGTAGCACAGTAGCAGTAGTCAGTGGCCTAACTACTATGTAGCAAAAAATTCAAGTGCTTACACTTTGAAATTTTGGGAAAAAAACGATTTAAAAAAACAAATGAAATAGTAAATAAAACGTGTATCTGTTCTTTGTGAAGCTATAGAGTTATATAGGCCTGTTATTACTGTCATACAACTGAAAACAATAACGAACTTAATCTATTTAATGACATTAATTTGTAAGCAATTCCATAGTGCTTACATTTGAACATTTTCTAGTTATGTCCCTGGCAGTAACAGTATTAGTAGCAGCAATAGTAACAGTAGTAGTAGCAGCAATAGTAACAGTAGTAGTAGCAGCAATAGTAACAGTAGTAGTAGTAGTAGCAGTATCAGCAGCAGTAGTATTAGTAGTAGCAACAGCAGTCGTAGCAGTAACAGCAGCAGTAGTAGTAATAGTAGCAGTAGTAGTAGTATCAGCAGCAATAGCAGTTGTGGCAGTAACAGCAGCAGTAGTAGTAGTAATAGTAGCAGTAGTAGTAGTAACAGTAGTAGTAGTAGCAGCAGTAGTAGTAGCAGCAGCAGTAGCAGTAGTAGACGCAGTAGTATTATTAATAGCAGCAGTAGTAGTAGTAGTAATAGTAGCAGTAGTAGTAGTAATAGTAACAGTAGTAGTAGTAGTAGTAGCAGCAGCAGTAGCAGTAGTAGACGCAGTAGTAGACGCAGTAGTAGTATTAATAGCAGCAGTAGTAGTAGTAATAGTAGCAGTAGTAGTAGTAATAGTAACAGTAGTAGTAGTAGCAGCAGTAGTAGTAGCAGTAGCAGTAGTAGACGCAGTAGTATTATTAATAGCAGCAGTAGTAGTAGTAGTAATAGTAGCGGTAGTATAGTAGCAGCAGCAGTAGTAGTAGTAGTACTAGCGATAGTGTGTTGTGTGACGTCAAACGGTTCTATTTGACGTCCGGTTAGTGAAACATGAAACAACTAGGGGTTTTCAAATTCAGTGCAATTCGGTTCAGCGCAATTTTGCACTGCCGTCACAGTTGGTATAGTACATGTTGCAGAGGAAGAAACATCACTCCATATAAGATTCATATAACGCCAAACCCTTCCCATCTCTGTACCACTGTCAAACATAGATATCTCAATTCCCTCCAAAATTGTGAAACTGAAAATCAGCACAAGATTCATTTGTGATGGAGTCGCCAATTTGAGACCTCAAGTTTTCAAAATGTGAACAATAAACGTTTTTCATGATGCTAGAATATATCTCAGCGTTTGGGTACTTGTGTAATAATATGTAATCATATCGAACTAAGTGCCAACAGCCAGATACTCTCTGTGTTCTTTCCAACATAACTTAGTTTCAAAGTGCTTCTGATATAAAGCTTATCTCAGCGATGTCCTACTACCTCAGTTCCCCTTACAGGGTTTTAGAAAAAAGAAGAAATATCAGTATTTATTTAAATAAAGTTTTCCAGGATCGATGAACAGACAATGTAATGTCTATATTAACCCCTCTCCTGGATACAGATCATATATTACACTGCAAATACTTATACAAGGTTTCCACACTGGACAATAACCCTTATAAGTATGGACTTAGAATGAAATTGTTTCTTCTAGTTCTATTTTTTCCTGTAATTTTCAGTTTTGTTTTTTCTCTGTATTTGTTCAATTCTCTCACCTTCCTCTTTTTCGTTGTTTTTCCTTCTTTGGCACGTTTTATTTAAAGTTGGATACGTGGTCAAATTCAATGTTTTCTTTTCAAAAAGCAACCTTTGAAACCATAAAGATACTTAAAATTGTGTCTATACCACGAACAATGAACAAAAGATATAGCATATTTGTCGGTTACTAGTAATCAGCCTCTTGAATGGCCGTATCTATTTCTCACATCCCTGTCAGAGTTTACATTAGAAAAAAACAGTGCATTTAATTTTCCGACAGAATCTAAAAAATATCCGTAAACCTTCAAAAACATTACATACGCAAATAAATGCATTCGGCTCATATTCGGAAAGCATTCAAAAATCGACGGAACGTTCTTCGTAAACCCTCAGAGAAAGGTTCGGAATGAGGCTGGCTTTTTAAAACTAAAAAGAAAATCTGTCTGCATCTGCCACGAAGAAGGGAATAGGGCGTTATTTAATTAGGCATGCACTTTTACAATGTATAATTTACAGTTTATGTTATTTATTTCACACAGAGGCCACCGGATCTATTTTAGCGTTGGGAGCACGTATCTATCTTGACGTCCTGTTTTTATACGTGTCGTTTCTTTTAAAATGGAAAGGAAGGGGGAAAACTAGTCCTGCCCCATGACGGTGGATCTTTTTTTCATAAAGCCCTCAGCAAGTCTAGATCAAATTAAGCAAGTCAAGTAGAAGGAGGCAATCTATTGAAGGAAAATAAAAGTACTAAAAATGTATATTTCAAGAACTGATTTTTAATGTGAAGACAATTTTTATTACGGCGAGACGAACGCTGGCGCGGTTTCTAGGGCAACTTTTGAGTCGGATCTTCTTGCTTTGCTAATATATTTAGTCATCTTATGATCCTGAGTGCATTAAAACCTGAGTGTGGAAGAGCAAGCGTTTTAATTGAGATATAAACGAGACGAGCAAGGTGTTAATAGTCCGATCACAGTTCCCTTCTCACATAATACCTTCCATCAAACGGACGCATGAAGTCAAACTCGTGCAAGATAAAAAGGCTGGTTCGTTTATGACAGCTTACTTCATGATAGTGGTAAAAAGTAGCATGTGTTTTAAGTTTCCATATCCTGTGCTGGTTGCCGGGCAACTATAACGTAATTTTTGAGTCTACACTTGACACACATTTGACATGATTAAGATTTGAGTGTCTGTTTAACACGAGAATTTGGCTATTGTACGGAATATAAGTATTTCAAATTCTGTTCGCCCAGGCAGACCTCTTTGTATGAAATCCCGTCGACTTTTGTCAAAGTTAAATCTGTCATCCAGTTTTATTCTA
This sequence comes from Diodora aspera, assembly GCA_031471655.1. Taxonomy (NCBI): domain Eukaryota; kingdom Metazoa; phylum Mollusca; class Gastropoda; order Lepetellida; family Fissurellidae; genus Diodora; species Diodora aspera. The sequence goes on along the minus strand of JAUELE010247677.1, from coordinate 5,302 downwards.
ACATAGACAAGCACACGGTCTAGATATTTTTCCAGTCTAAACTGCCGGGCAAAAGAAACGATGCCAAGATGTTGAGAGACTAATGAATACATTCACAATTGCGTTGGCTATGCAAGAGATATCCCTTCAAGATTAGGAAGTTTTATCAACCATATTATGTCAATCAAATTACACTCGTCCAAATCCTAGCATCCTTTTGATCAGCTATGACAGAAAGACGTAAAGGAAAATAACTGAAATCATTTGCCATAGTTTCTTTTGCCCGGCAGTATAGATAGTTACAGCTAGCACTCTGTCTAGGCTAAGTTAGCAACAAACGCACCCCAAAAATATTACGAAAACTCGGGAAATATACTGAGAATGCACCATTTTGCATGTTAAATTTTCAAACTTTTGCAGGGGAATATGCCGCTGGACACCCCTAGAAAATGATATCTTTCATCACCTATATGTTAGGCCCCCTCTCCCTTTACGAAAATCCTGGATCCGGCCCAGTTGGACATTGTAGCAGCACTGCATAAGTGTTCATTTTGGACGTTGTTATAACCTGGTCTTAATTTTAACTTGGTAATTTTCCTCAATTAATTGAGAGGTACTAAAATGCTTTAATTATTTCGACAATTGTATGTACACACATCAATCAACTGTCTAAACAGTTCAATCAAACTGGCTATCAAACTGTTCCCATCAACACTTGCTCAATCTACAAATTATATACTTCATTTTATCATTAAGTGTTACTTTTTATCAATTGTTACTTTTTCTGTGTGTTTTTTCATTACATCTTTCCGGTTACTTTTTCCCCTCCATCGTATATTTCAAATACTGTCTGAGTATGACATCATGTTTGTCGTCAGTACGATTCTCAGGTTTCACCGCATCATATCACTCACTGGTGACAGTGACATTCAACCTGAAAAAGAGCAACCGTATCCAAAATCGGCCATACTGGAAAGAGCATTTTAAAGTAATTCATCGAGGGAGAAAAAAAAATCACTGCATCAATCCAGTTTGTCTGGATCAGCTAAAAGAAACGAGCTTCAGTCGACGATTGCTCGGATGTACTGATAAAGCATGAACTGCACGGACCTGCGACACCAGTTGGCCGAGATCAAAGGCACCGACGTATTGTCCTCGGGAGAAATCACAACACGCAGGAAGTGTCAGTCGTTTTTATTTCTGTCTGGGAAGAAGCGAAGTCTTGCGCTAACTTACTAATTGGGCGCATCTGTTAATCGGGATTAAGTTGTGATCACTGTTAGTACAAGAACACCAAACAAAGTAGAGGCTATTTACTTACATGGCTGGCAGACAATGCTGCATAGTACATTGCAGACTTTTGTCCAAACCTTGAGGCTATTGCTTCGTAAACAGGGGATGAAAGAGAGGAGGAGAGTTTAATGTTTAACGTGGATACTCCAGATATACAGATTTGGCGTGAAAGAAAGCATTTCTCACTCATGTACACTTGAAACATGACACAGCACAGAGCAGAATCAAGAAAGCCTAACTAAACACCAACCCCCAAAATAAAAAAAATAATATATAAATAATTTTTTAAAAATAATAATAAAAAAATAATAATAAATAAATAAAAATTAAAAAAGGAAAATAAAATAAAATAAATACCACAACTACTCCTTTCTCTCTTACCCTACAATAACACTTACATTGCTTAAATCCACTAACAGACAAAAAACTCCGTTCCCAACTCTCTCCTTTTACATTGGACCAAAATGCTAACACGCTCCCCCTTCCCTTCAGGCAACGTATACCCCGTGTAACGTTTCCGAAGGTTTACGAATATTTTCCAGATTCGGTCGAAAAGTTCGGAATGCATTTTTTTTATTTTATGGCATGGGGGTCTCAAAATAAACGAGGCTATTCAAGAGGTTATAATACCGACAAAGATGCTACATCTTTTGATTATTATTAATGTTACTTACACAATTTTATGTATATAACATAAGTTGTTTCGGAAACGAAAGCACTTTATCCATGTATCCAACTGTAAGCAATTTTACATTTTAAAATGTTAAAATAACCTTCAATTCAAAATATTCAAGGTTTGCCAAAACTGGGAGCGCCCCTTTCATCGCCAACCACCCCCTTCTAATACTCGCCTGTAACAGTATATTTTGTGCAGTCACCACAGTATTGAGATGTATATTGTCAAAGAGCAAATGTTCTGTTTACAGTGCCATTTGGGAAACTAGCGGCATATAATTTTCGAAGAACGCAGAGAAATAGTTTATTAAGGATTCTGGGTAATACCTTCTGGAGAAGAAGCCGTTGGATAATAAAATTCGCAAGGGAGGCCTAACTGAGATGAAAGAAGGAACCGTGGACATTATTCAAATGCAGCTATTTACTAAATCCAAGCACGACGCATTTGTCGCTGTGTTTTGATAACAGTCGAGACATCAAAAGCATGCAGGAGCTAAGCAGACGAATCAATGAGATCGAAATCGTTTGTGGCCGTAAAAACAACTCCGAAATCTCGCGCGTGGTAGACAAATTGGCCGGGAATTATGCTAATCACCTACCAGTCGCCTCAGCCAATCAGCGGCGTCTCTTGTCGTGCTAGCAGATTGGCCATTTGACATAAAGAACTTATTAGAGTAAATATGCTAGTCTCTAGACTCCAATCTGGCTGTGTCTTAGGGACATATGTGCGAAAAGTGCGTGTTCATGTTAACGACATTATAATAGGGAGGACAAATATTTAACTGACCGTAGCAGCCGCTCTTTATTCAACGGTCCACTTTACTATAGTGCTGTGAAGAGATTTAATCTATTAGGTACACATATATGAAAATTGTTATAACGAAATACATCAAATACACCCTTCAGCGGCCGTAAAGTCGCATTTACATTGGGCCAGGAGCAACTCACCATACACAATCTACTTAACACACCAAACAAATCGTACTCACCACTGGAAACTTTTCTTTCTCAGACTTGTAACTACCAAAACCGAGGTAAATCCCAATTCATTATTATTATTTAAAAAAACTTAAAAATAATAATAAAATAAACTAAAATAAAGCAAAACAAAATGCTCAAAAAAAAACAACCACCAAAAATCACTGTGACTTCTCCTTTCTCTCTTACCCTTCAATAACACCTGTATTGACTAACAAACACAAACTTCCTTCACAACTCTCTCCTTTCACATGGGGCCTAAATACTAACACTTTTCGCCCTCCCTTTAGGCGACCTATACCCCCGTGCGCCAAATCAGTATATCTGGGCCTGTATGCATGAGCTGGTAGTAGCGAACGTTGGAAGTAAGTGCTCGTGCTTCCTGTAGAGCTCAACCATAAGTTACTTCGGACGTTGCCACTTACTACCGCGCTACGGGCTTACTACCAGCTCATGCATACGGGCCCTGGAGTGTGCACGTTCAACATTAACCCCTCTCTCTCCCCATAACGAAAAGCATTGTTTTAATTGTAAATCTAAAGGATATAATCTGGTTGAAAATGAATTACATGTGTTCTTTATAATGTGAATCGTATTCTGACCTCAGAAAAAAATATTGTAAAATATTTTAGTGTACATAGTAACAAATAACGATATAGAGATCATTACAAATGTTTGTCTATGTTTATTGCATGCGCTGTATTTACCTTGTTTATACTGTATGTATCGTGGGCCGGAGGCCTATTACTGAACTAAACATTGTCATTGAGAGAGAGGTTAATGTTTAACGTGCACACTCCAGATATACTGATTTGTCATTGTCATTGTCAAATGTACACTGCGGGGCAAAAGAAACGATACCAAATGATTTCAGTTATGTTCCCTTACGTCTTTATGTCATAGCTGATCAAAAGGATGCTTGGATGTCAACGAGTGTAATTTGATTAAAACTTATTTGATCGTTGAAAAAACTTCTTAATCTCGAAGGGATATCTCTTGCACATCCAACGCAATTGTGAATTTTTTCAGTAGTCTCTCAAAATCTTGGTGTCGTTTCTTTTGCCCGGCAGTATATATACTGATGCCCCAAGGAAACGACAACAGGATTTTGAAATACGAACAATGAAAAACAAAAGTATGTTGCATATGTAAGAGAGCCTTGTTTTAGCATGACGGAGTCAGATGACAATCCATGACAGGAGAGACTTTTGATGAACAGTAACACAAAGACATATAGGTTTGGAAAAAAGATAATATTACTTTCATCTACGTAGATGATAGTTTCATTTACACGTAGATGATAATCTTACTTTCATTTATGTAGATGATAACTACTGTCTTTCATCTGCGTAGTTGATACTATTACATGTACGTATGTAGATGATAATATTACAATTACGTATGTAGATGATACTATTACATGTACGTATGAAGATGATACTATTACATGTTCGTATGTAGATGATAATATTATATGTTCGTATGTAGATGATAATATTACATTTACGTATGTAGATGATAATATTACATGTACGTATGTAGATGATAATATTACATGTACGTATGTAGATGATAATAACACATGTACGTATATAGATGATAATATTACATGTACGTATGTAGATGATGATATTACATGAACGTACGTAAATGATAATATTACATGTGCACGTAAGTAGATGTCAATATTACATGTACGTATGTACATGATAATATTACATGCACGTATGTATATGATAATATTACATGCACGTATATAGATGATAATATTACATGTACGTATGTAAATGATTATAATACATGTACGTAAGTAGATATTAATATTACATGTACGTATGTAGATAATAATATTACATGCACGTATGTATATGATAATATTACATGCACGTACCGTATATAGATGATAATATTACATGCACGTACGTAGATGATAATATTACATGTACGTATGTAGATGATAATATTACATGTACGTATGTAGTTTATAATATTACATGTACGTATGGACGATAATATTACATGTACGTATGTGGATGATGAAATTAAATGTGCGTATGTATATTATAATATTACATGCACGTGTGTTGATGATAATATTACATGCACGTATATAGATGATAATATTACATGTACGTATGTAGATGATGATATTACATGTACGTATGTAGATGATAATATTACATTTACGTATGTAGATGATACTATTACATGTACGTATGAAGATGATAATATTACATGTTCGTATGTAGATGATAATATTACATTTACGTATATAGATGATAATATTACATGTACGTATGTAGATGATAATATTACATGTACGTATGTAGATGATAATATTACATGTACGTATGTAGATGATAATATTACATGTACG
>JAUELE010247655.1:0-11026 GCA_031471655.1 Diodora aspera | reverse complement strand
GTGGTGACAAGGTCCAGAGGTCGATTCCTGGTTCTGACACTGCATTGTTTCCTTAGACAAGAAACTTAATCCACATTGTCCCACTGTACCCAGCTGTAAAAGCGGGTACCTGGGCGGAAGTGATGGCAGTTGTGAAAGTTAACCGTCTAGCGCCTATCAGGCAGCTTGGGTTGTATACTCCCTGGAGAGTCGAGATGTACTCTTGAATTGTACATTGTCCGAATGACCAGGGTAATAATGTAGCGCATTGGGATATGTGCTCATAATAAGTTATTATTATTATTATTCTATATTTGTATTTGCGACCTGTCAACGTGTTGTATTCCAGCACCTGTTTACATATTATACCTTGTCTTACTTTTGATAGGGATAGTGAATGTTTTTGATCATATAGTTGTGGTAACAGTTACAAAGGAATCAAACGCCATCTGTTTGCATTACAAACGTTTACATCATGCTGAAACGTGCATTAAACAGTGCAAAAAGGAGATAATGTCTGGAAAGATTCATTTTGGTCAAACTGATGAATTGGAATGAGTTCAACCTTACTCTGATCAAACTGTTAAGACCAGTTAAAGTGAATGGAATGTCTAACGTGTACATGTATGGAATGCCCGTGTATTACCATCTTGACAACGGCGATCCATGCCTATCATCATGACATTTACAGAGATGCAAATCATTAGTATATAAACTACTCAAAACAAGTTTAGTGTCAAACATAGTAATAATAGTATTTCATTGACATGCAGAGTGCATCCGAACTTCACATGTGCAGATATATGATGAATTTCAGATGTTGAGGAACATTTAACATGAAGCAAATTTTAGTTCAATTCCAAAACTTTCAGCATTAAATTTTCGCCTGACCTTTAAGGTAATTGGTAAGGTTTCAGTGGTAACAATATTGCATGAAACACCATTTCTAAACAAATTTGCTCATATGGTAAGTTCTAATGAACATTCGAACAGCAAAATCGATTAAGTCAGTTCATGCTTATATCAGGTTTGACCCGTAACGTCTTGTGAGTAGTGTAGATGGTGACACTGGCATGTAACATGCTACTTTTACAGAACAATTCGAACACGTAGCAAGCTCTTCTGAAGAGTGGGTGATGAAGAACTTATCTCCGCAGAAAGGTTTTGACTGTGACATCTCAGAGTGGTCCTTGTGGCTTATGCTCTTTGACGAAATTACAAGAATAACAGTCCAGTTTTATGTTAGGACTTACAACACAAACTCTTAAAGACATTCATGAGACTATAAGATGTCAGTAATGTAGAAGTGCACGTGTTGTGTGCTAGAATCTTTATTCTTGGTAATTATCCCGACTGGTTTGTACTTTTGTCTAATTGGTCCAACATGTTTCATCAAATCTTCTTGGCACATAAAAAAAACATGCAGTACATGCTTGTACATGCAAGTATTCATGGGATAATCTTTCACTCGTCTATGTACAAGCACATTTAACATTCATGTTTCCAGGGCAATCATTTTGGTCATGGGATTGAATTTTCTGTCTCTTTTGACAGTACTCTTGGGAAGAAGATCCGGGAATGATGACTTAGGTTTAGAAAGCGTTGCATCCCTGGTACACAGCTGTCTCGCTCCCCATTGTTCTCTTTGGTTTGAGACCAGGACCAGAAGGCTGCTGTGTTGGGAAGTCTCCATATTTTGCGCAAGGTTTTTGGGGGTTCGACTAAGCACCGCTACCTCAGAGCGTGACTGTTCCATGACTGTTCCCAACCCTCATGTTTAATAACAATAACAATAATAACAATAACAATAACAATTATAATAATAATAATAATAATAAATATAATAATAATAATAATAATAAGAATAATAATACTAATTGCTTGTTACAAGTAGGATTGAAATTGTTGTGTGAAGTTGAGGCTTAAGCAACCAGATATACCCACATTGATAACACCGGCATTTTGAAAGCGACTTCACGGCCTTGTAAAGAGTTAACAATAGACCCACATTTTATCTTCCACGGCTTTTGCTTGGTGGCAACCATAGATTGATCACGTGATCGATTCTTGAGGAAAACGGGTGTTGTCCACTGATGTAAACAAACTAAATATATGAGTCAAGTCTCGTCTGGAAGTGTGCCAAGATTAGTGACATCAGCTATCAATAAATAACTGTGCACCTTCTCGTGTGTTCGTAAACCTCTCTCTCTCGCTTGTTGTCTTGTTTGCGTCAATGAGTTACTGCTTTAGATTAGACTGAACTCGTCGCCGTAGCGAACTGTATTTGACTCGAAAACGTCGCTACAAATTAGCCCATCGCCATCGATGTTGTTGTAGAAACTGTTTCTCATGTAACAAAAACTTGTAGGTCCTATCTGTACTACATTTAGTATAAATGTTCATGGTGTGCGCGTTGTCTGATGACTAAAGCCGGGCTACTTCCAGTAAACGACATATAAGTACCTCAAAACAACAAAAAGACGAAAATAACAACTATTAATGCAAATTTCGAATGTGCACCTATATCAAAACGAAACTAAATTATACGTATTAACATTATAGTACAAATTGTATTCTTCAACGTAAATCTAACTTGTGGCGACCAGTTCGGTGCACCCCACTCCTTTCAATGTATTTAGGGCGATCACGTCACAATTCTTCTGGGAACACGTTTTCATCAATGTCAGCACGAAGTGCAGGTACTATCTGACCGGTGAGGTCCAATCATTAAGTGGAATCAGGGACGTCTTAAGTTCCAGATGCATTACAATTACGAGAGACGTTTGCTTTGGGCACGAACGTTTGAGTAAAAGTTAAATTGGGATGCAGCCCATCCACTGGGGTACACCACAAGGGATACTTAACAAGTGTGTATTTCCACTGTCAGGACATTGGTACCAATGCATCTTGCACCCCAAATCCTAGCCCGAGTTTCTGGCTCCAGATAGTGACTATAACATATGTTCGTGATAGGGTATAGTCACTCTGGGGCCAGAGGAAACTACATTAGAACGGATTATCAATGATCGTTTGGTTTATTTCCTGGAATCAAATAATTTAATCTCAAGTCTTCAATGTGGGTTCCGGAAAAATCACAGCACGATTGATCACTTAGTTCGACTTGAATCCTATGTTAAAAATGCTTTTATCTCAGGTGACCACGTGGTGTCAGTCTTTTTTGATCTTGAAAAGGCGTATGATACCACGTGGAAGCACGGGGTTTTGAAAGATCTTTACAATCTTGGTTTGAGAGGACGACTTCCTCTTTTTATATCGAAGTTTTTAACTGACAGACAATTCCAAGTTCGTGTGAGTTCTACCTTGTCTGATTTTTATTCCCAAGAGCAAGGTGTTCCACAAGGAAGTATTTTATCTGTTACTCTTTTTAGTCTCAAGATTAATAGCCTATCAAATGTTTTGAACAAGTCTATTGATGGTTCACTTTTTGTGGATGACTTCAGTATATCGTGCCGTGGTAGGCATATGGATAGTATTGAGAGGCAAATACAACTTTGCCTGAATAAGATTCATGAATGGTCACTAAAAAACGGTTTTAAATTTTCTAAAACAAAGACGAATTGTGTACACTTTTGCCAAAATACAAGATGTCAAAAAGTCCCGAACCTTCATTTAAATAGCAACCCAATTAAGGTTGTAGACGAGGTAAAATTTCTTGGAATGATTTTTGATAGACGTCTTACCTTCAGGTCACACATTAAACAACTCAGGATCAAATGTCTAAAATCATTGGATCTGATCAAGGTTGTGTCAAACACTTCATGGGGTGGTGACCAAGTAACTTTGCTTCGCCTATATAGAGCTCTTGTTAGGTCCAAGTTGGATTATGGATCTGTAGTATATAGTGGGGCCAGTAAAGCTGTATTAAAGTTATTAGACCCTGTGCATCATCTAGGACTGAGGCTCTGTCTTGGTGCTTTCCGTACATCACCTGTGGAAAGTTTATATGTGGAAGCTAATGAAACGTCTTTGGAGCTACGACGTTTGAAACTCTCCCTCCAATACATAACCAAACTAAAATCTAACCCACAAAATCCGGCTTATGACTGCGTGTTTAAGCCTATATACAGAGACAAATATCGAAAGAAACCTAAAATCATCCCACCATTAGGGTTAAGGGTTCAGCCCCACATTGAAGAGGCAAGCATTAACCTTGATCTCATTCAAGACACAAAGTTGTTATCGTTTCCTCCTTGGTGCCTTGTTCAACCTGAAGTAGATATCTCCCTTACAAAATTTAAGAAGGCAAAGACAAATGATTTAGTTTTTAAGCAGGAGTATGCTATACTGTGTGCTCAATATGAATCATACTCTCCTATTTTCACAGATGGATCGAAAGACGGGGGGCAAAGTTGCCTCCGCTGCTGTCTTTGGATCTGAGATGATATCATTTCGACTTCCAGATGAGTCATCCATCTTTACAGCTGAAGCTAATGCTATCCTCACATCGTTAAGATATGTCCGGAATAGTAACAAAACTAAGTTTATCATCTATTCTGATTCGCTTTCCTGTTTGCAGGCAATTAAGCACAAATCTTTGAAAAATCCTCTTATTGTAGAGATTCTAGAATTGCTTGACTCTCTTACATCTGTAGTTGTCTTTTGTTGGATACCTAGTCATGTTGGCATTGTAGGCAATACTAAGGCAGATGCCGAAGCGAAATTAGCTCTTGAAAAAGAAATATCACCTTTTCAGATTCCGTGTACAGATTTTAAGCCTCTTATTCATAGATATGTTTTTCGATTGTTTCAAGACAGGTGGAGCACACAGATCAATAATAAACTTTTCCAAATTAAGCCCTGTATTGGCCAAACGTATTTGAATATGTCATCTCGACTTCAGAGTATCATCTTAACACGATGTCGCATAGGGCACTCACGTTTTACCCATGGTCATCTCCTTACTGGCGATGTTCCACCTTTTTGTGTTCCTTGCCTGGAGCAGATATCTATGAAACATATTTTACTTGATTGTATTGCTTTTACGCCCACAAGAGAAAGGTTTTATTATGCTTCTAATATGTTTGAACTTTTTAACAGGGTTCGCTATTGCCAAGTCATCGGTTTCCTGAAGGAAATTGGTATTACACACAAACTGTAAAACGTGCTTTAGAAACCTTCTTATAATTAATTGTTGCAAGTTAGTTTTATTGACATCTGTGATCTAGCTGCTAACAATTTTACTGCCCCTTGAAGGCAGATTTTAATGCATTATCTTATATAACTCGATGTTTCAGTCACGCTATGGCTGCAAAATTGCCAATTGCGACGTAAAATTTCATATATTCATTCATTCTTGCAACTGCACACTTCCTCTGTTCATTTTACAAAATATACATTTATCAGTAAAAGGTTGTTTCCCTTTTACTATGACTTTGAACAATTACAGGTAGGTGATTACACCGGGTCCATTACACCGACCCTTCTATATTTAGGCTAAGTATATTAAGAACCAAAAGACATTCGGGTTTGAAAAAAGATAATTTTGTGACTAAATGGTTCTCAAATGGTCATACCAAAAGAAAGTGGGTATTCTTCTACTTTATGGAATTAAATAATCGACAAATTCTTTCTACTCATGGAATATTTCGGTACCTTCCCTTTTCTACAATTATGATGCAGTGAACATCTAAATCTAGATACGGCGACAATTAATTGTCCAATGTTAACAACAGGAAAGTAATTTTAATTTATTTTGAAGAGAAATGAATTAGCTTTGATTGAGTATGTAATGAAAATATTTCCATGAAAATTTGTCAATTACATTTTGAACGATAGTGGTGTTGCGACGTCGTTAAATCTCTTTCCTTTTATTTATGGACACATTGTTACACCGTGATTTGTAATAACTGCGGTAAACTGTAATAACAACTGCGCTGCTCGCACGCACAAAACGCGCACACAAAGTGAATGAATACATACACATATTCGCGCATACACGTTCCCCAGCACACTCACACATTCGCTGAGGAGGGAATGCACTTAAAGCTCCTGATAAGTGTCATTCTTTCACCAAAATTTCATTTTCAAATACTGATTTATATAACATTTATTACAATTCACAAAGATTACATTTCCCCTCATAGTTTATTACAATTCACAGTTGTTCTTACAGCTTCAGTCGTTTATAACCATTCCCAGCGTATTTCGAACTAGGATTTTATTTTATTTACGCTGCAAGCCCCTGTGAAAAGATCGACCACATGACTTAGAAGTTCGCAAACATTTCGAAACATCTTTCTGAAACTATATTACATTAAAATTCAATCGTATCCTAAATAAAAAATGTTTGCTAAATAAATGGGCTGTCAGCAATTATCAAAGACTTAAAAGAGATTGTTGTACGACCCGAGATTGAAAATAACTCGCAAGAAAACATCTCCCCGACTCTCATAAAACTCAAGGGGTCATTAAAATGCTCTGAAGTGCAAAGATAGTCATTTCCAGTTCCTCTTTTCAGCAGGTTACACGAGATCTTCAGTCTGAGGAGATGGGAATGGAGGATGTCAGTTCTGGTGTTATTTAGACGGCAAACCGTTAGCACTGAGCCAGTTGCAGCTTAGTACCGTACAGGCTTTCAGAATCAATTGACGTAAGTCTTCCACTACTACCTGTATGCATTAAATGATATCACCACTGAATCAACGGTTTGTTTGTTTTTTTTTTATTGGCAAAACAAGTTCATTAAATGCCTTGTGGCTGTGAATGGTTTGAATATGTTTTGAACCCTTGCTAGAGCTTCATGTGAAACCTAAATGTTGGATGCTTACAGAATGTGATATTGTGTTCTGTTGTGACAGTTTAGCAATAACATGTTGTGAATGTTTCTTTATTGGCAAACCAACTTCATTAAATGGGCTGTTAAAGTTGTAAATATTCTCTGAACACGTCCTCTAGATGGACTGTTTGACTGCGCGAAGTACTAGTGTTGGACCCTGAGAGTCAGGACCCTTGCCTAAGCTTCCTGTGAAAACTAAATCGCTGAAGAAAAAGTTGGATGTTTACAGAATATAATATTCTGTTCTATTGAAACAATGTTGTCAATGTGAAGAAACATTCATGAATGGTCTTTAGGTCTGTCTATAAAAATAATATTCAAAATGTTAATAGCAGAGATACCCCAGTCATGGCAGTTGAAGATGGAAAGGCTTTGTATGTGCATTTGTATTAATATGGTAAGCTGATGATATATAATGTTCACATATATACTGCCATAAAGATTACGGCTGTTTAAGCTTCGTCTCTGAAACGAATCATCAGTACGTGATTGTATTCCACTCCTCTAACGTGAGTTGGCGCGAGAACTATTTTAAAATGCCCATCACTTTTAAAAACACAGAAGAGAAGTTCTGAAGCTGAGTTATTCAGCTACATTATAATGGACTGTAGGTAGCAAAACATAAATCTAATAACTAATGAACTACAAACAGATACTGTGACATCAGCAACCCGCAGATTTATAACTTGTTTTCATGTCAAAAGTTCAAATATAGCTTGTCTATGGAATCATACAGAATTACTGACATGCATGAACTATCTGGACCAAATTTGAATGCCAGTTTAGCTGACATTCATCATTGACATAGATCTTAATTTTAATGCACAACTGCAAACCTGGGGATCTCTGCATATTGGTGCAGATTGTTTTAGAATTATTTAATGAAAGCGAGGCCATGATTTTGAATGGAAACAATGTATGTGTATATATTTTGATTTTGTGTCAGATTTGAATCATGAAGATCATATTTTACTCAACACCTCAGTAAGTAATCAACAAACGTGATAAAGCAGCTGAATGTACGCCTATTGGCGGATAGAAAATCGAACAGCTTTGCAGTCATGCTAATTTATTTGCACTATTTATTAATGGGAACATATTCAGAGTTTATATTTATCTAGCTACATGTGCAGTTGTGTCTGTTGAGAAAATGTCGTCTGGTAAATGATTAATGACAGATGAAAGCAGTGTACCAACACAAACTGAATTTGGGTCGTCCCATTATTCTTGACTGAAATCAAAATGCCTCGAGAGACTTTCCTCCGAAGCCTCAGGAAACAAAGCTAAAACAAAATCTCATGTAGTTTTCAATTCCTGCTGTGGAAAAGAAGCTTACTCCAGTCCAAATGTGTTGCCATGAAAACAGAAAAGATACAATTTCAAAAATTCAAATCCTGAAGAGGCAATACTAGTCCATGTGCTCAATGTGTGTGTCAAGTTTCGTAGAAAAGTACTGAACTGTTTTAGAGGTTAGCTTCAGATACGAGCTCAACACTTTATTGCAATGGCAACTAAAATAGTGTTTCAGAAACAACTAGATCATGCCCACTAAATTCAATGTTCATATAACATTTGTACCAGACCATTGACACGATTGCTGAGCGCACCTAGTAATGTAGCATGCTTTGGCTGAATTAACGTAATCAATACCCTCCTTAGATACATGTTGCCTGGAGGCCAGTACTCACCCACGTAAAGTACAAATCCAATCCTACAAATGCACTTTGCGGATAATATAATTGACTCGTAGGACAAGTGGAGTTACGTACCTTGCCCAAGGGTAAAACACAGCGCGCCGCTAACTAGGATAGAACCCGCGACGATTCCGACGGCTACTGCACCTCCTTCACACAAGATACACCATCTTTGTGTACAGTGCACCCTGGCTATAACAGCAAAATGGTTATACCACCAACGATTGCAGTCAGCCATGAGCATTGAGTCCTACAGGTTTGTGTGCCTTGGAAAAGGCCCGAATGAATAGTTGTTTACTGTACCTGTACGCGATTATCATGGTATGTTTCCGTACAACACAAATGTATATTTAAATTACGTTCTGCAACAGGAACATACATTCTTCGAAAAAGGTAGGGGATATTGGAATTTAAAGATAAATAGCAAAATTATGATTTTGTTTTGGATACAATCACCGACTGCAATGAAGATAACATGAATTGCTCTACAACAGAGCACAAAAACGCAGCCATTGTTACGAACGTACATATTCGAATTTGACACTTCAGAAAAAGGTCATCTACTCCCTTGTGATCGAGATTTCTTTCATTCTGATAGCTTCCGACTGTAATCCTTTGTTGGTTTTATTGATCTGAGACGTCCTTTGATTGTTTTTTCGCAATTCGACGTCTCCAAAGTGCTGAACGTCTACGAACAATTTGTATGCTTTAAACTTGCACTCGTCAGTATGAGGTTCCCAATTTCCTCAATGTTTCCCAGTCTGTGATTAGCAGATTAAGGAGTCGGTATTACCAAACCTATAATGTTGATGATCGACGCCGTTCATGGCGTTCACGGTCAACAACAAGAGCTCAGGACAGGCTGATTCGTACCCAGGCTCTGAGAAATCGCACTCAAACAGCAAATCAGATCGCTGCAAACCTGCACCAGTCTACTGGTGTCCGCGTGACAGGTCACAGATTAAAACTCGTCCACACGATGCCCATCTTCATGCTAGACGGGCCTCGTATAGTGCCGCCATTGACAAACGGCCAATAGACGCGAATGGTGTACACAACGCAGGAAGTGGGGAAATCGTTGGTGACCAAGTGTAATGTTTTCAAATGAGTTCCGGTACACTTTAGACTTCCTTGATAGGCGAGGTAACATCTGGCGACGTTGTAACGAACGTCATACTAGTGTTAACCTGAGGCTGCATGACAGATTTGGTGGTTGGTTTGTTATGGTGTGGGGAGGACCACTATGACCCACTGGACAATACTCCATATCGTGCAAGGAAGAATCACTGGCCAGTACTTTCGAGACAACTGACACCCTATGCTGTCCCGTTTGCACGACATGAGGGGCGCTGTTTTGTCTTTCATGACAACAACGCCCGTGCTCACCGTGCAAGAATAGTCAACACCCAATTTCAATGGCATAATACCCATGGAATGCCCTGGCCAACAATGAGCCCTGACCTTTTCCAACTGAAAATGTCGGGGACATCTTGAGCCGACGTGTGCGTCAACGTGAAAGACCACTAGCCAAGCATTGGTGGAAGACAGAAGTCTACTGCATCAAATTACCATAGGTAGACTCTACGCACGATGCATCAACGAATCAATGCGTGTTTGGCTTAAAACGAGGGGCATTACGCACTGTTGACGCAAAAATGTCAACTTTCAATTTCCGTTTCTTACCTGCCTTTTTTCACGGACCATGACATCAAGAGAAACTGTTTAGATAATGAAATACCGGATGAATTGTTTACTCAATTCTTTCTTTGTAAAGATTCAATTAGTTTGGGACCAATTTTTATTATCATTAGCTGCTTATTGACCTTGTAATTTAAATATCCCCTACTTTTTTGGAAGAGTAAATATAAAAAGACAACAAACAAGATGATCCTAATATGTTTTGGTGTACCAATGTTTATGCCAATAGATATAATGCCACACTGGCCACACAAACCAAAACGGACGGTCACGCTATAACAAGGGTATTCTACGTTTGTTGGTTGTGTCGTTTATCGTTACAAAATACCACAAAAGGAGGCCTTTAATTTAATACTGACAACGTATTGGATCTAAGTTTGTCTCACTTGTTCAGGTCAGGTCAGGTCCGGTGAGAGGGTAACGCAGAGTGCCTCCAAAATGGAGTCCGGGGGCAGGCAAAAACAGGAAAGAAAACCCGATACAATTCAGAGACAAATATATCCTCCGTGAATATATCCTCGAACAGTGTACTGAAGTTTTATTAACTTTGACGTGGCATGACCGGAATAAGAATCTCAATTTCACATAACTCACTACAACCCTTAAAGTTCTAACCCTTTGCTGTCGATTTAAGAATCTCATTACAACAGGTCGCCCTGTATCTTGTATCTTCATCGTTGTATTTTTATAGCACAAAAACTCTGCTGTACAAAGGGTGACTAGGAAGACAAAGATCTCCCGTTCAGAGGTTACCTGTTTCTTACTTCAGTTATCGTCCCGTGTAGTCCAGCGGCTAAGGTCAAAATAGCAGAAGAATTGTTCACTTCTTGAAGAAAGCATGAAACTTGGCACAAAGGTT
>JAUELE010247644.1:0-11027 GCA_031471655.1 Diodora aspera | reverse complement strand
AAATTAAAATAAGAGGTTATTAATCTACAGTTAACATACCTCAAATTGAAAAAAAGAGCACCTTTATCTCTTAAATATACATAACATTTTGAACATACGATGAATAATGCACAAAAAATAAAGCACGGTGTCGGTTAAATAACCTTTTGAGAAGCCCTCTGTGAATATTTCACACCGGGATGAAATATTATGTATTCGAATTTTCAAGTTAATCTTCAACGTTTCATAGACCTTTGTGAACGTAGCACGTGACCACAAGGGTTATTTGATTAGGCAAACACTAATGTAATGTAATTGTAATGTCTGATTGATAGTTTATGTTATTTATTTTACACAGAACGCACCGACATATTTTTGAGCTTTGGAACACGTATCCAACTTTAAGAAATTATGTTGTGACTTAGACTATCATGGTTTTGAGAACGGACTGCAAGACGTTAGCCTCCCGTCATTTTAGGTGAGAACTTAGCGAGACTCACACCGAGACGGAAAGTGTTTTTTGAAATTACTGAAGAAATGTGTTCAAATATATCCATGTCAGGGCCCGTATTTTACTTTGAATTTTCAGCCATGAAGAGAAATAGCAATAAGCTTCCGTACCTACACTGAAAAACTTAAATCTACACTCAGTGATGCTGTCTCAATGTAACTGCATTTAGTTATATATTGGCTGATCTTGCTGTTCCTTTCTATTCCTGTTTGTAAATAGTATCTTCTGTATAGTCATTACCTTGTAAAGACTATCATGTACATACGTTATAAATGTTTATATACATGTGCTCTTCGGATGTAATATCTGGAGTTAATAAGTAAATTCACTCATTCATTTATTCAAATATGTCCATGTCAGGGTCCCTATGCATGAGAAGAAAGTAAGCGTCGACTTCGGAAGTAACTGGCTACGTCGGAAGTAACGGAAGTAGCCACGTAGTAGATCTACAGTGACTAACCGGACTACTTCCTTCTCATGAATACGGGCCCTGTAGAACGAGCAAGACAAGCTTTTGTCTGATGTCAAACCGTTGACTGACGGCCAGCTGACTGTAGTTTGAAGCAGCTTACCCAAACGCTGTAGTACGGGGATCTGATTCAGCCTCCTTAGAGGTCACGTCACAGGTCATTGACTTAAACTGATGACGTCAGCAGTGACCCAGTGTGACCTCTTAAGGGGACGTATCTGATCTTTAAGCAACCGGATGAAAATGAAGATCCGCATTTAAATGCCAGACATGGGAATATCAAAATTTGGCAAGAGCTTATGCGTTGCGACTATCCTCTCTATTAGCCACGCAGGCATAGACAAAATACATGCATAAAGTCGAGATGCAACATTACAAGCAGAAATAGGAACTCGCAGTAAAAACTGAAAATAGCTCAGACGTTATTAAAGTTGACCACATCATTACGCAGGGCGTGCGTATGAATATGACTTTGGGGTGAACCGGTTTGTTTAAATGCACCAGGGCCCCAGAACATAGAAACATTGCTTGTTATGTAAGGCGCATCAATAAAAACGACATGCTCGCCACAATGGGGCAATTAGTCGGTTATGTGTTGCACATGATTGGACAGAATAGATTTTTGTTGAATTCAGAGGGAAAGCTATTTTGAAATTATTGCTTGAACGAAACGATCAATTATTGGAAAACGTAGTTTTTGCGAAGACGTGTTCAGGTTGTTAAAAAGCTCCTGCTGATGTGAAATCTTCTAAAAACGACTTTCACGCATACAATCAAATGTGATTTTTCAACAAGAGAGCTAGGTTTGGTGACGTTATATGTTCAGAAGCACTGCGAAAAAACAATTGTAAGACAATGCGCCCGGATGACCAGAGTTGAAGGCACGACACCTTCACAATATATTAACTTCATAGGAACACTAAGATAAATGACAAAACATCTATTATTCAATAGATGATACTGTGTTATCGATACACCTCACACCTATCACCGCCATCAAGCGTCAGAGACACAACAAGTGTATACCAAGAGACCGCTGCAAGCCTACCTATTGCACTTCAAGCAAAACGTATTCTGTTCAGGGGCGAGAGCATCCTCAAAATCCGAGGTATTTGTGACTTGACCAAATCCTTTGACGAATTGGAGTTCGAGGATGCGTTGAGAGGATAGTTAGGGTAAACCTGAGCGACCAGATGTGACACACGTTAACTTCGGGTGTCCCACCAGCATTTGCTCCACGTTGGTGTTCACATACATGTACACACACACACACCCTCACACACACGCGCGCATACACACACACTTGAAGGGGAGTAACTCCTAAACTAATCCTGAGTAATTACTCCCCCTCCCATATTTAGTTTCGCACCAGTGGCTACTTCGGGTGTAAAATCATACAATCTACTCCGGGTGTCCCGACTCGCTCCCCGATGGTTTGAATCTAACTACTCACGAAGAAGATGTGCAGCGACACCGGAAGTAAATGTGAGGTGTGAACGCAAAGTGGTTCGCTTAGGCGTAGTGACTTCGGGATCGAATAACGAAATAGTTAGCTCGGGTTCGACTCCGGGATGAGTGTAAACACGACATTTGTTATGTTTACCTTCATATGAGGTTTGGACGTAATTAAAAAACGTCTATAATTCAACAGATGATACAGTACATCAATATGTATCAAGTGCCACACCTTTGATTAGATACGCAGACAGTGTGTAGCAAGGTGAGGTCCTCAATACAGAACGAGCCAAAAGTCTACATACAACACTGAGAGACACGGCATTCTCTTCTTCGACGTGAATAACGTTGAGCTTAGATATACACCACTCTTAATATTTATGCATATGCGCCTATAGTTTCGTTTTCATCGCTATATCTAATGTTATGTATAATATGCCTTTGACATGACAACGAAAGCTTAGATATACACCACTCTTAATATTTATGTCATGTCAAATGTTATGCATAATATGCCTCTGGCATGACAACGAAAGCGAGGCTATAGGCGCGTATGCATAAATATTAAGATTCGACTGTAGCCACTCCGACCAGATCTCCATCAATTTTTATGGTTACGCGTTCGAATCCCACCCGATAAGACATCATTGTAACACAGCAACATCATTGTTATGTAGCTGAAAGTTTACTGAAATATGCAATGACTTATTGATTAATTGCTCAGAAATTCAAACAATATCCTTTTCTATAGTCAACAGATACCAGCAAACGAACATTGATAACAATGTAAATGTAACTGAGCTAAATAATGACCTGCAATTGGAATGACTTGCCAATAATTCAAAGACAAAACTTAAACGAGTTTAATCGAAGTTGTCAAGGTGTCTTCAATCAAACGCTTCAAAGGTTAAACATGGTTTGCGTTAAAAAGCTCTAGAAATACATAGTATTCTTTATGAAACAAACAGTCAATCCATAGTCAAGAACTGTTATATTGTATTCTTTTCGTTGCACGTGCATGTGTCTTAAATATCGATGCTACTATTAAGTCTACATCCATGTTTCTCTCACTGTGTTACAAGAGTTAACATTCAGCGAAAAGACCACCTGCATTGTAATGTCAATAATTTGCCTACAAACCATTTACCGGTGTACCCTGAAGAACATTTGATAACATATTGTGACACGCATTTATAACCACAGAGAATAAACTTTAAAAATGATATTGATTCACATTTGGGCAACCTCTTGAACGAGAGTCAACAATTCTGGTTGAATAAAACCCGTACACGCTGTCATTATGACATGCGCTCATCCAGTTGGAATATCGTGCAACGCAACGGTATTGTTGTGTAATCGATCACGTCTATGAGTATGCCGAACAAAAAGTTGAGTTGAAATGTTGCAAGGGCAATATTTCAGCCAGAACGATTGAGATCGATAGTAAGGGAAGTGAAAGCAAAAGATCTCCAACTTAGACCAGCATTGGTTACCGGGGACCCATTCTTCCTACTGGATATCACGGGGCGGCCATACAGCGGTTTCTTTAAAGATGGATACGTACATGTAGTCAAACTAAAAAACAACTTATGGAACAATAAATAGACATACAATTATGTACATACCACGAATAATACACAAGAGATATAGCACCTTTGTCGATTTGACAGCCTCTTGAATAGCCTCATTAATTTTTTTACCTCATGCCTTAAAAAATGCATTCCGAACTTTCACTTGTAAATAAATGCAGTCGGTTCATATTTGGAAAACATTCGGAAATCGACGGGACATTCTTCGTTAAACCCTCAAAGAAAGGTTCAGAATGAGGCTGGCTATTTGAAAGCAGAAAATAATTCCGTCTGCATCCGCTGGGGCGAAGGGAATATGGCGTTATTTAATTAGGTATACAGTGTACACTTTTACAATGTATTATTTACAGTTTATTTCACACAGGTAACACCAGACCTATTTTGGCGTTCGGGACATATATCCAACTTTAAAGTATTGATATATGAAAGAGGTAGTACATTGCTAACTTTACATTTATTTTTCACACTGATGAGTGAAGATAAAGTTGACGTCAAAAGGACATACCGAAAACAAAAGCAGTTGTGAATCAGAACAAAACGATGTTCAATACGATAACAACGATAATTATTCCAGACTCACAGGGTTGCTGAAGTCATATTCTTTCGCGAGTCACATTGAATCACTTTCTGAAAGTCCTACACGAGTAGTTTAATTCTTGACGAAAAAGTATATAGTTATTTCTAAGCGCTAAAAGCACATCCTGAAGGAAAATGAGTTAAGAAGACTTCCTGACAATTTTGTTATCTTTGAAAGTCTTTCAATACGTGGGTCACACTCTGCTGTAAGCAGTATCAAGTAAGCCTGTTTTCTGTATGAAGTAAGCCTGTTTTCTGCGTGAAGTCAACCTGTTTTCTGTACGAATGGAGCCTGTTTTCCCTGTCGCTGCTTCTACTCGTATCAGTTTACTTTCTCGATAAATCTTCTACGTTTTAGTTTTTCAAGTGGCGTATGTCAGTTGAGCCAAAATTAAATGTCACTTGAAACCGAAACTGCAGAGCCGCAATGCAAGCCTATCTGCTGCAAGAGATAAACAGGTCTAGTACAAAGTTACCGGCACAACACAATCACATATTTCTATTACGATAAATACATTCTTGGCAAAGAGAAATGTTACAAAACTTAAACAGTCTATAGTCGGTCCCGGCCAGCCAGCTCAGTTTTAAGCTGCCCCCATGGAGCAGTTATCAGCAGTGGTCACGCCGTGGTATGTTGCTGCTGTGTTCCCTGTCACAGTTGTTTAGCCGCTGTCATCATGGGGGATAGCAGGGGGCAGAGGAGGGTCAGGGCTGGGTCCACGGTGTATAAGAACATATGGTTTCAATTGCACAAGACATGAAGACAGGGATGTGCTAGTTTGTCTCCAGGACAGTTGGAAACTAACACTGAACTAAGTTAACATTTCGAAACACGTCTCGTAAGCGCAACCCGTATTTGTAACACCCTAGAAAAACCCTAGAAAAACGATCTAATAAAACTCGGATATTACAAGCGTGCAGCAGGCATCCATGCATTGTGTGTCTGAGACCACGTTTCAAAACATAGCAAAAAGGAAGAACCATTGGTATGTTTCAGTTGGCAGCACGTCATGTTGTCAGAATAATGAGGACATAACTATCTTGGGATTAGTCAACCGTCAAAAGTAGACAGGTCAAAGACAACGCAGACTTGAGAATGGCAGACTAATATTCCCTACCCATCGAACAGGCCTCAAGTTATGGCTAATTCATCCTAGAAACAGATCCCAAAATTGACGTCATCATTTCCGTTCAGCCGTGGACATCCTGTCAACATAAGGGTTGTGTCAAGATGTATGCTCTGACCTGTTAGGGGCATCACGTTGATCTGTCGGCATCGACGTCACAGACTGAGGTTGGGGTCGAGGACCGTGCTTCAGTGACAGAACAAGTCCTGCAGAAAATCTCAGTGATGGGAGCAGGTACCAGTTGTCTCTCCCAGGTGATACGCAGGTACCAGTTGTCTCTCCAGGTGATACAGAGGCGAAATGACATGACGTTGTTGTCTCTCAAGATGTGGAAGCCGATGATGGCAGTCGGAGGGTTTAGGTTGCATTTATGGGGACATCAAAACAGCTCTGGTCATTCAGAGAAACCTGAATCCTGGACGTTGAGGTTTTGCGGCAAAAGGCATTGCTCTTTCTACAGATGAACTTTCTACAGATGACTGCTTACAGTCCGAGACTTTAATACTAATAATCTTAACGTTCTACCGCAGGCGGGAACGTGATCACAACATTTAAATGAAAAGTGTACATAGATAGGATGTTTAAGTGGAGCAAATGCTGTATCTGAATAGATCCTAAGACAGTTGAACGATGTTACTCTTGGTTACATACAAGCCTCTGAAATTAGTGTATAAAGAAGACATACATTCTGTTGTAATCTGTCAGTAGAAAATAGAAATAGAAACATCGAAATTTTCTAAATGAACACACGAACAGAATAGAGTTCCATTACACGAAAGTTTATTTAAAGTCTGTGGCTTAGATGGTTTTGCTTGTCTCACTGACTTTATTTCCTGACGCCGTGTAGTGTTCGTCAGAAACTGTAACATGAACTGTTACTTTTAGTTACGCTCCTGGTTTTCAGACGTCAACACTATTCTCAATAATGCTCCCATGTGATACAGGGTTTTGCAAGTGCATCTGTTTGTGTCAACAGACAGCCATATGTAATTGCGCGTCATACAGGTTGCAAATGAATTTCACACAGGCTGCATGCACAGCTGCCAAGCGAGGTCCTGTACGAGTTACACTTGCAGCCTGGAAAGTTGACGACATAATCTGCATAGGCTTCACGTGCGCGTACCAGTGCTTTACTTGTTGTGCAAACTATTGATATCTTTATTCAACGCACGAATCGTGTCACCAAATACAACTATGTAAGCGTCTCGAACTGTCTAGGCACTTATCAGTTTATTTTCTTTTCATGATAATGTTTAACTACGATTTCTGTTTTTGTTGATCGTGTAAGTTGACATTGTAGTCACGTTTTGTTTTTGTTTCCAAATTAAGTCCACAAATGGAATCAATAGAATTTCTTCTACGTCTTGTCAAACGAGTTGCAAGTTCAAGGTCACGACATGATATTTTTTTTGTCTACGTATGACCCGAACACAGGTTGTTGTTATTGGAAACAGAATATAATCGTCAGTAATTATTTCTGCGGATATCGAGTTCTTGAGCATGTGCCCTCCCTTCATGAAGCTTCGCTGATGATTAATATCCTGAATATACCTAACACCAACGGAAGCATCTGTTTATCAATGGACCTAATAATATAAGACCTGCCTTTTGGAGATCCATGGGCAAAGTCGGAGGAATCGTGCTGCCTAGCTTCAGTTAATTAGTTTGATGTTCTGCCCACTGCTGACGGATATGTAGGCGCGACATGATAGCACATTGATGTGTGGACAGCGACTCATCTGACCTGTCACCTGTCATGAAGTCTACGGTGAACGAAACAACTTGGGAGCGGAGGCACATGTTCAAACAAAGAGCGGAGACAGCTAATTAAATGACGATTTAGAAAATTTCGTGCGGGACAGTGAATGAACATAGCATGAGGTATTTGACTGAGCGGATTCCATTCGTTGCATTTTGCTTAAACATTGTGCTCCTGCGTGTGGCAAATTTACGTAAGACTGTTTTTTTCATTCGTGCACCTTTTCGCAAGTATCAACCGTGTTTGATAATTTTGGCACGAATGCAATGTTCCTTCCGTTTTGTGTTAACAAGAAGCAAAGTGTAAACTTACGTCTTTTACTCACGCCGGGCTCGTGCAAAGCAGAGAAGAAAAGACGTAAGCACTTTGCTTTCGTTTGCCACGTCGACTCGAAAGCGGAGGAGGGGATGGGGAGAATTACTGTTATATCATTTGTTCAAAGGTTCATGCAGCTGCTTTCATTAGGATTATAGACCACTCAACGTTTGATAGGGATCTTTGATCTTTTTATCATATAGTTGTGGTAACAGTCACAGATGAATCAAGTGCTATCTATTTTATAACACACGTTAACATCATGCTTAAACATGGATTAAACAGTGAAAGAAAGCAGATTATGTCAATGAAAAATTCCTATTGGTGATACTTTTGATGAATTGCAATGAGATCATCCTTACTCGGAGCCAACTGTCAAGACCAGTTAAAGTGAATAATTGAACCATAATGGAATGTCAGTAATGTGTATGGTATCCCCTCGAATTAACAACATGCAGGCAACGGCGATCCATGCCCATTATCAGCCGACGAATCTGTAGTTGTGGAAGGTGCTGTCACTCCTCTTTCAAGGCTGTCTGGAGCTCGTCCGGCACCCGTGGTTGTACAACTCGTACCGAAACTGCACGCTCTTACATGTCTCACACATGCTCATTTAGATTGAGGTCTGGTGGGCGGGCAGGCTATTTCATTCTCTCAATTTTCTACTGCTGTAGACTACCCTGGCACAGTGTAGGCATATATATAAGCATTTGCAGTGGGCAACCCAACATGTGACGTAATGACTGGAGACCAATGCTCTTCACTGACGAGCCTCGTTTCTGCTTGGACCACACATACCGAAGAGCAAGGACATGGATACATGTTGGAGAAGGATTCCACAGGCAACATGTCACCGAACATGACATATATGGTGGGGTTTCAGTTATGGTCTGGGGCGGCATATCCATGGATGAAAAACATACCTGCATGTCATAAGGCAGGGAATGCTGACCGGAGTTCGGTACAGGGATGAGATCCTTGATCTCATTGTCAGACCATTGGCAGGTGCTATGGGCTCACGGTTTATGCTTGTGGATGATAATGCTGGTCCACCTCGTCGCAGATTTCCCTGGAGCAGTAAACAATTTAGAGAATGGAATTGCCTGCCCGCTCACCTGACCTCAGTCCAAATGAACATGTGTGGGACATGTTAGAGCGCGCAATTTCAGCTCCAGTACAACCACGAGTGCTGGACAAGCTCTAGACAGCCTTGGAAGAAGATACCATACGGGATAGCGGAATACAATAAAGATTACTGACCCTGCATTATGGTCCAAGCATTCACTTTAACTTGACAGTTGGCTCCGAGTAAGGATGATCGTATTGCAATGTATCACTAATACCAACATTAATGTTTCCTGACAAAATCTCCTTTTCTTTTACTGTTTAATGCATGTTTAAGCATGGTGTAAACGTTTGTGATACAAACAGATGGCGTTTGATTCCTTTGTAACTGTTACTTCAAATATATGATATAAAAAGTCCAATATCCCCATCAAAAGTTGAGTAAAACTCGAGGTAATTTTTACAATATCGGGACAAATATCGAACGCGTATGCAGTCAAAGAAATTGTTTAGCTTTAGTGTGAAATGTAATGAATATAAACTGATGGAATCCTCTTCATATATACCTGCAGCATGAAGCTTTACGACGTGAAGTATCAGACAACTTTGATTGGCCGTCAAAACAGACGCTAGACTAATTATTTGGTTGCAGAGAAAGCATCAAATGTGTCTTAAGAGATACTTACTGCTAGGGAATTATTTGTGTGAAGAAGGCAAAGCATCAGTTTCACGCGGCGCGATTGCTCTTCATTCGAGCTGGCATCTAGTTAAAGATTGAAATTTGTTGTAAGATTTGTATTGCTCATGGTCCCTGCAGTACCAGTCTCGGTTCACAAGAACGTGTCGGTTATTGAGGATCTCAACATATTCATGCAGTGTAAGACTGGTTTGATCTTTTCTTAATCATATAGTTCTGATGTCAGCCTTGGTTTGCCACAACCAGGTTGTTGATATAATTCTCAGTAGGACATTGCAGTAATGGTTTTGTGCTCTTCTCACATGTCTCCAGTGACACCTACGTCTCAGCGCTCCACCTGACCTGAGAAGGCTAGCCTCAGGTGAGATTAAAACAAAGACAGGGTTGACGATTGGGCCGGTGCATTAACCACAAGACAATCACACGTTCTGGATGATGGTTAACTAGTAACTTTAGAATAGCGCTACCAAACGATAGTTTGTTACTTTAAAACAAGAATGGGAATACCGAGTCCTTTTACTGAAAGTGTTATGTAACAGTGTTGTTGAAGCCTCTGGATGTTAGATATGTCAGGCTCAGACAGATACAGACCGTAACGTTCTCATGTTATTGAAGATGGAGTGCGGAAAAATAATTAACACGACTACTTGTAGATTTCTCTTTGACAGTTTTCTTTCAGACATTCCTCTTAACAGTCGGCGTTGAAGTGTTCCCCGTCAGTCTGTATTTAAACATCACGTAAGTGCCAATGACAAGCATGGCGACAGTTCCTGACATCCAAAACACGGAAAGAATCGATATTATAACCGTAAACCTTTGCCAACATTCCAGATAGAGGAACAATATGCTGGCATATTGGCGATACTACAACGGCGCCAAAATCTAATCAAATTGATCATTCTACAGCGGTTTCATTTTCTAACCATTGATTGTGGGACTAAGGATTGATTATATAAGTGATTTTAGCAGGGTTGGACATCCCATTATGTCGATAATATGAGCACACTGTACTTCAGGCGTAAGGTTTCAGTGTGGGGTAATAGGCCTACTAATATGATAATAAAATGGCCACATATATTGTGCAAAACTCCACACCACGAAGTGTCATGCTCAAAGCGCGCCAAATTATTACCCTGATCATTCAACAATGTACAATCAAGAGCATATCTCAACTACCTAGGGAGTATACGACCCAAGCTGCCTGTTAAGCGCTAAAAGGTTAACCGTCACTACTACCATAACATTCCGACCAGGTACCCACTTTCAGCTGGGTGGACTGAGGCAATTTACGAGCAAAGTCACTTGCCCAAGGTGACAGAGTCAGAGTCTCAGTGCAGGTCAGAGGCAAACCCTTGAAGGCTGAGAAGTTTTTCAACGCCAGCCGATCGCCCATTCAACTACTCTCCGGGCTCGACGTTGCTTAACTTCGCAAGCTCGTTGCCACCGTGCATTGCACGAGGCCAGCTCACCTCACGGATAACGGTT
>JAUELE010247643.1:0-19524 GCA_031471655.1 Diodora aspera | reverse complement strand
TCACTTTCGTTCGACTCAACCATTTGGTGCCCTTTGTGCCAACCGTAGCATTATGGTTGAAATATTACCCACTGCTACATTTAATCACATTCACTCGCTCACTGTACAAAGTTACATCAGTAGTACATGTATGCCCATATATGGAAGGTATTATTTCTTATATTTCCCTATCTATTTTTAGCAATCGTCGGTCCTACATTAGTCGCAAAGTCTGAATGTGATATGTGGTTTATATTTTATTTATTATCTGGGACTGAGAAAATTCCTAGGGACTGGTATGTTTATACCCCCTCAGTCTATGATACTGGTAATTTTGTAGCCCAGCGGAAACACTGACCGTTGAGAGCAGCAAGTTGTAGCACTTGCACTGACCAATGATTTGGACTTCTTGGGCAGGGATTCTTCTATGAGAACACATATTTCTTTACAGACATTGGTTATGTTTTGGTAGTATAAATGAACATGTTCTAACGTCTTCTCTGCCTGTACATACAAGACGTTTGATATGTTTCCTGTAAAACAGTTTAAATCCTGCTACCCAAACAGGCCCATATTAAAATAACGCCAAAAAAGATGCAATAAGTTTCATTGAACAAACATTGACCCAGCTTTCTTGGAGATTTTTGAAAAATAATTGAAACAATTATTTGACAAATTTTATATGAATTTTTAAGCATTTTGAGCTGTGTAACTTGGATCATGGTTCTGTAAGGAGGTATGTGTTTACACAATACATGTTCTGAGGTTTCTCGAGTCAGTTTTATACCAATAACTGCTTTTGTACACTTCAAGCTGACTTTGTTGGAGAGAGGAGAACTTTCTCAAGATTGTCAATAGTACACCTGTCTGCATGCGTGTCTGATAAAACTACAGCTGTGGAAAGATGACTTTGTTGGAGAGAGGAGAACTTTTTCAAGATTGTCAATAGTACACCTGTCTGCATTCGTGTCTGATAAAACTACAGCTGTGGAAAGATGAACTTTCTCATTGTTAGTTGATCTGGCCGTGATATGAATTTCAAGGATCAACTGTTATGCAACTTTGTTGCCTTGTTATCAGTCATATAATTTTGTTTGTTACTGGAATTGTCACAATGCTTTGTCTGTTTGACAAGAGGTCAAGATGAAAACAAACTTAATAATCTAAGTCGTTTGTCTTCATAGATTTTGTTCAAGATTAAATTTTTTATTTTTCTAAGAGTTTTAGGGAGTGGTTTGATATGACAACCTTGTACTGCTATCATGTTGAAAAGAAGAGATTACATATCGTCATAGGCGTACGAGGGGAGGGGGGGCAACTACCCAGATTCGGGCAAAATTGCTCAGAATTCGGGCAACAACCAGGAATCTCTCTTTAAAGTTCTAAAGTTTTAACGTTCTGGGGTGATGTCACATTTGACATTCATCAGCCAAGCATGTGATAGAAAATGTTTACATTCTGACATCGACCAATTGAACCCATCCTCGAAATCCAGGTCCAGTTTATCCGTCACACGCTCTGGAAAAGCTCGTATTCACAAGGATCGTCTTGAGGTGAGCATTTTGACCAATCAGTGAAGCTGAAAACTTGAGCCCTGATGGTGATATGGCTGTGTTAAAACATGAATCCTCATTTATTAAACTGGAGTATATATGACAGTAGAAACCGACTGGGGGGAAAACAATGCTATTCACTTCTGGTTAAAAAGAACATGTCTTTGAATCAGGGGAAGAGTTTTTTCAATTAGGCTGGGAATGTTAACTTCAATTATGATCAAAGTATGTTCGCAAGCCTTCAAGCATGCTATGGATTGTAATTTCAGTGTACAGATATGTCTGCACTTGGTCCAGAGAGAATAGTTTGTTTTCATCTTGTACCTCCATGGTACTGGAACTTGTGTTTGTCTTCATTTATGTTTTGAAATGTTTATAATAATTTATCAAATTTTTAGAGAGTTGTCAGTATTTGCACCCGATTTGTTCATTTTCTTTTGATTTTTTAAGGTATATTACAGATTCCTGAACTTTAACGATCAAAATACTTCTCTTTCTGTTCCGAGATGAAACTCTGATATCAATAAGATGTTGGTGATATGGCGAAAATATGGAGAAAAATTGGATAAACCATGTGTAATCAAAGGTAACTTGGTCGCTGCCATCCTCAAAATCCAGGGCATTTATGACTCCGCCTCGGATGCCCTGGATTTACTCCTATTCATGATAGGCGTTTTATTTGTGTATGGAAAGTCCAAATCTGCTAAATATAGACCACCAGTGAAATGCATTAACTGCACGAGAGGAATTAGCAGGAGAAGCAACGTTTGATAAATTTAAACACATAATATCTCTACTTGGTCAAGTGTTAGGAGAGATGTGCCACAAGCAAGCTTTCACTGTGAGAGCATCATTGATTGGCCAGAACACCAACCTGGAGATGGCCGTTCAAAATAGGAGTCAACCCAGGGTAGCTGAGGGAGCCGTTGGTGGAGTCATATGCCCTGGATTTTGAGGATGTCAAACAGTTGAGTGGTAAACATGTCAGACCAGTAATCTGAGACCTGATGTGGACCTCGACTCAACCCCTGTCCCAAGGGATTAAAAAAAATGCTATTATGACAAGTTTTAACCTGATATATAAAATAACCAGAAGCTTGTCTATTAGGACTGGGGTTGACTGTCAAGTGACCAAACATCGTCAGGGAGAAGGGGCTTTGTAGTTAATGGTGGAATCAGGGGAATTAGTTTACATGTCCGGCTTGCTCTGATGGCAAGTGGTCAAAAAGTGAAGTCATGCCCTTGAATTATGCATGACTGAAATACAAGTTCCAGTGTCTGTGTCGATTAAATCATTGAGTAAAATGCTTTATCATCTGTTCGTTTGTTGTGAATTGAATACATCAAAAGAAAGGGTTTTTTTTGCAGGTGGGAAATACAATATTTGAGTGGATGACACCACTCAACTAGACATTGGCAGTGAAAACACTTTAATGTCAAAAGAGCTAAAGAGTAGCTGAAAACATAAAAAAACGAGATCAATTGTCCTCATGATTAAAATGGAATGCCTTTGATGTGAAGAAATAATTGTATTCTTCCAAAATAATAACACAGAAGGGATATTTCTGTTCATAAGTATAGAAAAAAGTGACATAGCGTTACAAACTTTATGAATATAATGTCTTTTGGTGTGCCACACGCATTCACAAACTCACAATAGCTAAAACACAGCCACCTGAAAATGCACATAAAATCATGGTTTTTCGATAAAACACATTCCACGTGCATTGCATTGAATTAATGGATGTGCGCGTTCTGCACGTGCATCACTTACACCAACACTAGAAAAGGGTCAGATTTACAATAGTCTGTCCGCTGTATTAAGCTGACTGTAAACCTGCAACAATATGCCAAGACTCGATGCAGCACAGAGGAACAATGCCATTGGCAGCTTGGATGCAGGCGAATCCAGGTCGGCCGTTTCCAGGGCATTTAAAAGTGTCCCCGAGCACCATCTCAAGACTGGGATGGATACCAACAACATCCAGATCCGGTCGACCCCAAGTGACCACGCCCGCCCAGGACCGGTACATTTGGTTACGCCATATACGACAAAGGATGACTACTGCAACCTCCACCGCATCAACAATACCTGGACTGCGTAATATACAGAACCGCAAAAGAAACGTCACAATGGATAGATTTATGAGAAAATTTATTTGTCCAAACACTGTAAACATACAGACTGATTATCAAGGTTGAAATTAAAGTGTCAAATGTTCTTGAAGTGTCACACAACACTAGTCTCTGAGAAAATGGCATCACAAGTCAGCATCTTGTTTGACTGCCATGTGCATTGATGACTGCCGTGCAACGTCGATACATGGAATGGATAAGGTCGTTGAAGGCCATAGGCACTTGAGCCCACACTCTGAGGAACGCCTGACACAGTTCAGCTGCAGTTGTCGGCTTCGGTCGGACGTCATTTAGCCGTCTTTGAATCTCGTCCCACAGGTGCTCAATGCGATTTAAATCAGGACTGAGGGCAGGCCACTGCATGGTTC
Organism: Diodora aspera; assembly: GCA_031471655.1. Lineage (NCBI taxonomy): Eukaryota > Metazoa > Mollusca > Gastropoda > Lepetellida > Fissurellidae > Diodora > Diodora aspera. Next base: position 15,488 of record JAUELE010247643.1, on the reverse strand, counting down.
TGATGCCATTCTGCTGGCGGAAGTCTCTTGTTGCTCAGTTATCATGCTGAAGCTCGTGGTTGCGTCGACGTGCCAAATGAGGTATGACGTGTGGTCTCAAGATTTAATCAATGTACCGAGCTGCTGTGACACGATTGCCCCTTTCTGGACTGATATTCTGGAAAACCACAAGGCCGACCCTCTGTGCAAGACCAATTCCACCCCACACCATGATGCTCAGACCACCCCACGAGTGTCGACAACACAAGCATCCGAATAACGTTCCCCATGCGTCACCAGACTCTCTCTCTCTGCCATCTGCTGTTGAGATACAGTAACAGCTCTTGTCTGGTAAGAGAACTCTTCTCCACCAATGTGGGTGCTGTGTTGCCCACTGAAGATGGTCCCGGTGATGACGTGGTATCAGAATGGGTCCTCGGTGTGGCCTGTGACAGTGGTCAATCATCTACGCACAGTCACTGGTGTCACTGGTGTGTCCCTATGGTCTGTCGAGCAGTTTCTGCAGCAGTAACAAAGCGACCTTGAAGATGCTGTCGCACAATCTGATGATCCTTTCGTCGGGTGGTGACCCTTGGTCTATCACTACGTGGTCAGTCATCTGTAGTGTTGGTGGTCTGGTACCGTTGCTGGAGCCTGTATATGGTCCTTACGTGGACTTGAAATGAATTGGCTACTTGCCGGGCGGTTTGTCCAGCTTGCAAGGGCAAGGGCAAGGTGTCGCTGATTTCATGTCAACCTTGGCACGTCGTAGCAATTTAAATGAATGAACGAATGAATGTTATCCTATCTGGGTCGATTTTTATAGGGCAAGAAATGGGGGAACGCATGTGCATTTCAATTTGCATGGAACTCACGTTCATCGGGTTACCATGGCCGCTGCCGGATGCGTTTGGGTGATCGGTTTTACTGTCATCTGCTTTGTTTTTTTATCAACAAATTTCATTTTTCCGGACGAAGTAATATTAAATTTTGAGACCTTTGACAAAATTAACCGTATATTTAAATGACAACTTTTCATGCAATGTTACCTGGGGTGACGTTTCTTTTGCGGTTCAGTATATATTCGTTAATGGTGACGGGTAACTCCCGAAGAGACCTCAAACTATTGAAGGTTTATTTTTTCGGCAAATCATCAAAATTACCTAAGGAACTAAATTCAGTGGTGTTTGGCAAATCATCAAAGTTACCAAAGGAACTAAATTCAGTGGTGTTCGGCAAATCACCAAAGTTACCAAAGGAACTAAATTCAGTGGTGTTCAGCAAATCATCAATGTAACCACAGGAACTAAATTCAGTGGCGTTCGGGCAAGCAATGAAAGTCCATGAAATAAGTAAATTTACTTTAAGTCATCAATGAACCCGAATGAGCTATAAATGCAGGGGTGGTCGGTAAACCACCAATGTGGTCTAAATTCTATGCAGTTCGACAAGCCATAAATCTACACAAAAATGCTACATACAGTGGTGTTCGGTAAATCTCGAATATAAAATATATATTTCGTGTAAATTTGTCCAGCGTATAACAGATTAACTTCAAATGCTAAACTCGATGAGTTGCAGGTGAATGGGCACAGGAGAATAATGAACTGCACTTAATCAAGATATTATATTCGCGTGGACAGACCATAAATCTTACTTAAATATTTCAACTTCGATTTTTCATATGCCATGCCTGCTGTGATATAGGTTTTAATGGAGGGCTACACTGTCATCATAGCTCAAGGCAGATAGTAACTATAAACAGCGTGTTTGTTAGCATTGGGACGGAAGCGAGCTTTAGATTTTCTTGTGAACATAGAAAAATGCTGATAAAAGGCATATTTAACATATTGTAGCCACTGTGCAATGGATTCGCTAATCGAAATAGCATTATATTATTATTATTATTATTCAATAAACTGAAAACTTCTCGAAACCCAGCATGTGGTATATATATATGTATACATTATACATAGCACGTACATTGGGTTTTGTGTCGAGCGTGCTTTTATGTTGTTAAGCAAATCATGCTCTTCGACAGTCTTGAGTGAATGAAGCGTGTTCTTCAAGATATATTCTATAAATCATGCATCATATTCTCCGATGCCATATGTATATTCCCTGAGAAAGGGAGAGTGTTCAATGAACATTGTATGTTCTTCGAGATACGTTTTCTACCCATTGTGTACCATAATTTGCTATTTGTGTGGACAAGTAAGACGTTGATTCTTCTGAATACCAAGGCAAACCCACCTTGAACGGGTTAACTTTAGACGTCCTATATAAGCAATAAATGGGGAAAGATAGATTCCTTAATGTTTATTATATGATTAAGGAATGACATTCTTTATAAAAGAAATGCATGTATTTTTATTGAGATAATGTTGGCAATACTTCTTTAGCATAATATTTACAGGTTCACCTGACAGCCATTGCTGGTGTAATAATTCATTCGTGCGATACCATCTTGCAAGACAGCGGAGTCCGAAACATAGCCTCTTGGGCGGGCAGCGGACGCGCGGGGAGGGGGGGGGGGGGTGGGTTCTCCGACGATCTAAGACCCCCAGAGCTGGACCCGACACGTATACGTAGCCACTTGGGCGGACAGCGAACGCAGCGTATGGGAGGGGAGGGGGCTGGAGAAGCTCTCCGACGATCTAAGACCCCCATAGCTGGACCCTTAGACTAATTATTAGTCTCTGGAATATTATTATGTAATCTTTTAATATACTATTGTAAACTGTAATTTATTTTTGTAAAATTCTAAAGTAGCCCAGAAACAAGCTGAATTCCAGCTGAATTAGGTTTTATCTAGACTTGCTAAACTGAAGGGTGTGGGCTCACAGTAGTAGGCTGGCATTGGATATAATTAGTTATCAGCGTCGACGTTAGACTAACATTTAGTCCCAGAAATATTAATCTACAAAATATTTAAATACTAAAACCAAAAAGGAGCCCTAGACTTGATAAATATCTAGACTTGGACAGGCTCCATTATCTGTGTATGCTTTAGGGTCTGGGCGACAGACTACGTCGACGTCTGTGAGACAGACTACTGGACCCTCGCCTGATATTCTTGGATCTTAGCCTCACCATCACCCCTCTGCTCCTGTTAAGGGTCATGTATTCCAAGACATGTCTGAGTCTGCCCTATACACTTGTTAGTATTATATTTATATACGTATTTTCTGTACTGACGGAAGATATCTTGCCTCAGGCAGTCACGTGATCGACATTTACAGAAAGGGCGTATGATGATCTTCCACGTAAGCAACAGAAGCAATATCTTATTATTAAAAACGACATAAATCCAATCTTTGGTAATCTCCTTGGGAATAGCATATCTTGAGTCCCCGATCGCAGTATTTTCCAGCGACTCTCAAAAGGCAACTATCAACACAGTCAATCTGTCTCCATGGCGGGAGAGACGGTTTTCTATCAAAATGTAATTTATTTTGACAATTTCTCTATTTCTTATGAAAGCTAAATGGCGAAATGGGAGACATTTTCAATTTATTATTCCCAATCAATGAGACGAGAATTTTAAGCGTCTAACACATCAATCATAACGAAACGATACGGATTGTAATATAGTTGGTATTATTTCCTGCAATTGATATACGCAACCTTGAAAACTCCAACGTGTATCCGCGCGAGTAAAATGCAGATTTCCTCTATCGTGATATATTTCAAAGGAGATGTCATTTTCCTTCTCTTTAATCATACCGATAAATAGCTTCATATGGAAATTTATAACCTGACGTCTCCGAGATAACAAGTAAGGGAGGCAGAACCCTCCGTACAGAACTCACGGAATGATTTATTGTTTTTCATTGAAAAAAATATACACAGAAATCCATTACAACTATCTTTATGGATATGCATTATGTAAAAGCCCATTTCCATTTTAATTTATTTACTCAAAAAGTTTATAAATCGGCGTAGAATATTGTATACATATTCAGATGTTTGAACACTGCATTTGAAATTACACTCTGTTTGAAGCAACGGTGCATTTGGATTTTAAATTACAGTCAAGCTTTGTTATGAAGCTGTGATGTCGGGAAAAATCAATGTGGAGCCACTGTATATATTTTATAGTTAAATAATGTACTGTATCGAATTTCATATAAATATATTCATTATATACATGTAATATTCGTCCTTTTCTTGGCCTTGCAGCTCTGAGTCATCCGTGTCCAGCTGTTCTTGTACTGCTGTTGTCTGCATATCTCTGTTCTGTGTACATGAAGTTGTTTACATATGTTATCATCACATTTCTTCAATGCAGTTCAATTTCGTAAACTATTTCAGTGTTATTTTACCATTGAATCTTGTATTACAACATGACATTCACCTCGATTAAAAAATCTTATGTTTTTGGTAATTAACATCTTCCCTTATTTTCATTCAACTCAACGTAATTTCATTCATCGGTTTAAGAATGTATGGACCAATGTCGTGCATCACATCCACAATATCTCAGTATGTTTTCCAGACATTAGCCGTGTCCGCACTTTATATTGTTCTTGCCCGAATGACATATCCACCTGCACCTTGTCATATCCACCTACACTCTGTCTTGCATGTTCTCCTGACATTGTCCTCAATCCTTCTTTTACGTGTGTGTCCACTGTGTTATCTGTTGCTGGATCTTAATAAAATTGTTTTTGTTCGAATGACATATATACTTGTATGTATGTATGTATGTATAAAAAGACTTGTATAGCGCTGGTATCAAGCATATTCTTCTCAAAAGCGCTTAGTATGGCTGGGACAAAACTTGTATCTTGCCTTGTATGTTTTTATGCCATTATCCTCCGCCATTCGTATTCATGTGCGTCCATTTCTGCATCTTACATTGTTCTTGTCCGTATGGCTTATGCACCTGTTATACCTATCTTGTATGTTCTTATGAGATTATCCTCCTCCGACATCCTTCTTCATGTCGTCCATTGTATTATCATTGCCTGGATCTTAATATAGTGTTCTTGTTCGTATGACATATCCACCTGCATATTCTCTTGTGTGTTCTTGTAATATCATCCTCCGCCATTTGTATTCTTGTGCGTCCATTGTACTATCCAAGTCTGCATCGTATATTATTCTTGTCAGTATTGCATATGCACCTGTTATACCTTATATTGTATGGTCCCATGACATTATTCTCCATCCTTCTTGTTTACGTTTGTTTACCACATTATCTGTGTCCACACCCTTTTTGTTCAAGATAGTCCGAATGACATACCCATTTTTACCTTGTCTTATGTCTTCTTGTCCATGAATGTCCATTGTATACGCTGTGTGTGCACCATATATTGTTCGTGTCCGTGTGAAATATGTACGTGTACCATGTACCTTGTGTGTTCTTATGACATTATCATCCTTCCTTCCTGTTCATGTGTGTCCACTGTATTATCTGTGTCTGCACTTTACATTATTCTTGTCCATATGACATATGTACATGTACCTTGTGTGTTCTTATGACATTATCCTCCATCCTTCTTGTTCATGCATGTATTTCCTAATAACATTATCTTTAACCCAATTTCTCGTCTGTTTGTTCATAGATGTATGTCCCTATCTTAGTGTGTTCTTGTTCACAGATGTATGTCCTTATGACATTATCTTTAGCCCAACTTCTTGTCTTTTTGGTCATAGATGTATGTCCCTATGACATTATCTTTAGCCCAACTTCTTGTCTTCTTGTTCATAGATGTATGTCCTAATGGTATTATCTTTAGCCCCACTTCTTGTCTTCTTGTTCATAGATGTATGTCCTAATGACATTATTTTTAACCCAACTTCTTGTCTTCTTGTTCATAGATGTATGTCCTAATGACATTATTTTTAACCCAACTTCTGGTCTTCTTGTTTATAGATGTATGTCCTAATGACATTATCTTTAGCCCAACTTCTTGTCTTCTTGTTCATAGATGTATGCCCCTATCTTATTGTCTTCTTGTTCATAAATGCATGTCCTAATGACATTATTTGTAGCCCAACGTCTTGCCTTCTTATTCATAAATGTATGTGCTAATGACATTATATTTAGCCACATCTTCTTTTCTTCTTGTCCATACATGAATGTCCTAATGACATTATCTTTAGGCTAACTTATTGTCTTCTTGTTCGTCCATGTATGTCCTGATGACATTATCTTTAGCCCCACCTTCTTGTCCATACATGTATATCCTAATGACATTATCTTTAGGCTAGCTTATTGTCTTTTTGTTCGTACATGTATGTCCTGTTGACATTATCTTTAGCCCAACTTCTTGTCGTCTTGTTCATAGATGTATGTCCTAATGACATTATCTTTATCCCAGCTTCTTGTCGTCTTGTTCATACATGTATATCCTTGTGACATTATCTTTAGCCCCATCTTCTCGTGTTCCTCGTGTCTTTTCATTGCATTATTTATGCCCCATTATTGTGTATCGTGTCCATTATTCGTGCAGACATCTAGCACTTTTCCGCCGAAACCCAAATATCATACTGCGTGTATACTTAATCATCTTTTTCTCATCACAGTCTTACACTATTTAACTATCTGACCCTAAGCAAGTACATTTTGTACTCAGTATAAACCAGTAAAGTATCATTACGACTCAGAACAAATTTAACAGAATGTTGAATTTAAGGAAAAATTTTAATAGTTTTCAAACACAACGAAGCGGACCTGTATAAAGACATCTTGGTCATGAACATAGCTTTTCTTTGCCGAGGCAGGCCCCACTATAGAGGAGTATCGTGAAGCAAGATGGGGTTGTTTGGTTTCTTGATTCAGGGTCTTGGAAAATGTTCATGGTGAACGTTACATCCAAAATTACGACAAGTCTACGATCTGCTTTCATATAGAAGCGTGCGTAAAATATAATAAAATACATTTTGCCAATATCTGTTATTAATCAGGAAAACGATTATTAATATTTTTCATCTTTGAACACCAGTATTAAATGAATATACAACATTCCCTACCGTTCGTGTATCTGTTTTTACATATATCAGTTTGTACTCGTACATTGTTATTCTCTGCGACAGACAAAGTACAGTAAACAGAACAAACTACATGTGCATGCACTAAATATGCATTTTGACTTTCAATGTTAAATTATTTACGTTGTCAAATGTCTCATATTACAAGATTATTACAATATTAAACTAAAAAAAACTCAATAAAGACAAGATAAGGTTCCAGTCCAAACGTTTGTGTAAAACATTATTCTTGTTGGTAGACAGAAGGTCCGTAGCGATGATTTTACGAACGTTTCTCGTACATGGGAGAATTACTCAAATTGTTCATTTGCAAAAACAATTACGTTTGTCTCCGCGGAATGCATCCTTAAGTAAGTAGAAACAGAACAAAAATAATGAAAGACAGTGCAGTATTATTATTTATTTCATCATATCTAATCAGAGGTACTTTTTCTCATTTTGGAAAACATACGATGGTTTAAGGACAATCTGTTGTCTTCTGTTCGAAAGACTCGGCACTCCTCTACGCCAATATACCTCTATACACACATGCCAGTTAGTTTCCCGACAAACAGTATCGAAATGAAGATGTGTTTCAAAATGTGGCTGGATTAAACTGGAGTCAGTGTACGTGTAAAAATAAATGGCAGTTCAGAGGTAAGGATTGCGAAGGATTAAATCAATACGTATACGTGCTTAAGATAGGATAAAGTCGTGGAATCACTTTAAAAGCCTTTATTTAACCACGAGTCGGAATGGCACGAATTATACTCTAATTGTAGCTCCCGGGATACAGCGTCGTGAGTTGCTCACGAAATATGCTCCTATTTATACAGATTGTGTCATGGCCAGAGATTGGGAAGGAGATTACTGTGGTTGTAAATGTGCTTTCCTGGTTATTACCATACTACGATTAATTTGAATACTCTTCATGGTTATTCAATAAGGTTGGATCTAGGCATGATCGCGGTATCTATTCAAACAGTCTTCTCTCCCAGATGTGATATTAGGGGACTTGGAAATGTTCTTGATTTTTGTGATTGAATTTGCATGTTGGTTGGTTTTTAGTCCGGGCAATCCAACAATATTGTTCTTTGAAAGAGTGCGTGATGCCAGGGGTAACGTTGGGATGACGCTGATTGGATTGATATTTGTGTGTTTAGCATAACGAATGAACATAAATGGTATTGGAAGAAGAAGAAGAAGAAGAAGAAGCAAATAGAGAGAGGGAGAGACGGAGAGAGAGGGAGGGAGAGAGAAACAGAGAGACGGAGAGAGAGAGAGGAAGAGAGAGACGGAGAGACAGAAAGAGAAACAGAGAGAGAGAGACACAGAGAGAGAGAGAGAGAGGCAGAGAGAGAAGCAGAGACGGGGCGACAGAGAGAGGGGAAAGAGAGAGAGTATATGGGTGTGTGTGTGAGGGAGAGAGGGGGAGCGAGAGGGTGTGTGTGTGTGTGTGAGAGAGAGAGGGAGAGAGTGTGTGTGTGTGTGTGTGTGTGAGGGAGAGAGGGGGAGCGAGAGGGTGTTTGTGTGCGTGTGTGTGAGAGAGAGACACAGAGAGAGAGAGGGAGGGAGAGAGAAACAGAGAGAGAGAGAACAGAGAGAGGTACAGGGAGACGGAGAGACAGATGGACAGAAGGAAAAACAGAGAGACAGAGTGAGAGAGAGAGAGAAGCAGAGACGGAGCGACAGAGAGGGGGAAAGAGAGACAGAGTGTGTGTGTGTGAGGGAGAGGAGTGGAGAGAGAGTGTGTGTGGGAGAGAGAGAAAGAGAGAGAGAGGGAGAGATTTGAAGCTGCCAAAAAAGGTTGTGTTGTGGACCAAGGTCAGGATATAGCCTTGGGGCTCAGGGGCCCGGCTTAGCCTAGGGGCCCGGTCGGTAGTGCTGCACTGGGCGGCGGGTTCATAGGTTCCAGAGAGAAGGAGATCTACAATGACAAACATGTATGGAGACAGGTGGAACTTTCACGGCAATGTTAAGGCTTCAACTAAATGAATATGAACTGCTATGATGAGGCAGGGGAATTCACAACTCACAACTACAAAGGACAAGGGGTTGGTTAGACGTCGTCTGTGCGCGCGCGTGTGTGTGTGGGGGGGGGGGGCGAGCGCGCGCGTTTTTGTAGGAAAGAGAATGAAAAAGACTGAGACTGAAATGAGAGGTAGAAGCAGAAACTGAGAGGGGCAAATCATCTGTAAAGAACGTGTCACAGATAAATGCCGTCACATCATGACATCATCAAATGTCATTTCTTGATTTCAGAAATGGTGGTTAATTTGGACCAAGGAAGAAATACGTATCTGTTCCCTTCTAAACATCCACAAGATGAAAGTGAACACTTACTGTCCCATCTAACCTTGTCTTTATTAAACCCCTCCTCAGCACTCATTGATATAGACATGTTTATATTAAATCAAGAAAATGTAATCCCAAATAAAACAAAATTAATAATGTTATGTTTAAATTTTATCACCACTTACATGTACTACGTGAGAATATTGCTCCATTTCTGGGGTGAACCCAACATGTGTGTAAATAGGGTGTGTTTGTGTGTTGGGGGGAGGGGGCACAAACTAGTTCTTGAAAGAAATATTTTTATAGGGGGTTCGGTAGACTTTTGTCAAGACCCTAAGGCTGTGTAAAGTTTCCTAAATTTATATACATGTACTAATATGTAATATCGGAGACTATATTGCCTTTCCTAGGCAGGGCTAACCAGAGATGGTTATGTATGGTAGAGAGAAATGTTCAGTTTTCTATGCCTTGACTCGGGGTCTTGACAAAAGTCTAGGGGTTCGGGTGCATGCTCCCCCAGACAATTGTGGAAAAATATGAAATACCGGAATTGCAGCAAGTTTTCATATTTGGGAGTTGATTTGGCGCTTACGTAGCAATAACATTTAAAAGAGCGAACAAAGGGGAAAGGAGGGAACATGTTCCCCCAGACCCCTCCGCCGATATCCGGCCAATGTGTACCTCTTTTAGGCCTGCATTTGTCACTCTTGTGCCAAAGTACATGTATCAATATTAACTGAAGCGCAATAAAATCCTTACGACAAATCTAAATTTGATACAAAGTCACATCTCATTTGAAAAAAACCTCAGTCCTCTTCACACACTTTATACTGTCATCTCGCTTAGTATTTGTAAATATGATTTAATAAACCCCAGAACCTTTTGTTTCATAAAGCAAAATATAACCATGTTGTTGATAGTTCATTACTTAAATTTATTATCAAGGGCAAAACTAAATGCAATATTGAATTTCCTCTCTAAACAACGACAAGATTGAAAATGTTGCTTTACTCTTGAAGGTTGCGGTTAAACCAGGCAATAAAACGGGCATTATCTGAAGATGGTTCGTGTTTTCGTGAAACCATTCTGCAAATTGGTTACGAAGAACTCAAATAGAAGCGGTAGTAAAATGCACGCTTCTCTTTATCTGTTTAATGATGTTACAAACGGCCGAATCGATCAACCAAAATGATTTAACCTAGGCGTTCAGATTGGCAGTCATTAAACATTAATCATAGCATATCACAGAGAGTCTCCATCGCCTGCACGACCCTGTTTAAGTAGCACACTTTATCAAGTTCAGAAGCCCCAATGAGCACGTATAATTGCCCTTGCGGGGTGATATATTAACTCTTCAATAGCAACATCTGTTTTGTTCCCAGAACCTGTGCTAACACTGTTTACCAAGCTTATTCTGTGCCAGAGAGAGATGTTATATAACCGTCCAATGGCCGCATTGTCCTCATGCAGCGATGACTGAGTGGTAAGCAATGGATTTATTCACCTGCAATTCTCGGTAGCTATGGAGATATCAAACACACGAGAGCTTGAACAGCGTGTGTGGCTTTGGCACGGCACATCGACATGTATATTGACATTTTGTGGTTGACCTTTGGAAACTCTTTATTCCTTGGTTGTAAACCTTTACCACAATGTAAACCTCGGTTCTGAACTTCTGAATATTCCTAAGCTGATTGTAATGGTGTGATATTACAGAGAAAACAAATCTATAGTAGTTTCTGTAATTCCGTTAAAGTATACTGCAGGGCAAAAGAAACGATGCCAAAATTTCGAGAGACTACTGAATAAATTCACAATTGCGTTGGATATGCAAGAGATATTTCTTCAAGATTAGGAAGTTTTATCAACGATATGATGTCAACCAAATTACACTCGTTGAAATCCTAGCATCCTTTTGATCAGCTATGACAGAAAGACGTAAAGGAACATAACTGAAATCATTTGGCATCTTTTCTTTTGCCCGGCAGCTTATTTGATAACCCACATTTTTCCTGTTGTCCAGTTCAGCACAACTGATGCCAAGACCAAGCTGTTATATTAAGAGGGTAAACTGACACAAATCGATCTCTCTAAGTTTCACCCCCTCAGTCAGCGTTGTGCGATGAAGGACCAGTGTAGTAACTTGCAAATTGGGGTCACGATGAAATTGACATTTTGAGAGTAATAACCCACTTGACTAATCAAATCAACACGTACCAACAGTGCTGCCTCTTTGATGTTACTATTAATTAAAACTTGTTGCCGATGACAAATAGTTCACTGGTCAAATGTAACCTTATTAACTTAAACGTTCCCCAGTATAGACTGGTACACGTTTTGTTACAGGATATTTGGTCGCCATGTATGCGTTATACGTAATTTGGTTTGCTGGTCTCAGGGACCTGTTGAGGCATGAACATATCTTCACAATCGCAAATGTGTATTTCCAGTTTTTGCTCTAATTTGTATAACCGAAAAACAAAATAAGGATGGTATCAAATGTATACCAACGAATTTAGCTTTATGGAATAATTCAGTAATGTTCAAAATGCACGTAAAGCATTCTGTTGTGGTATGCGTACGTTGACCTGTTTACCTCACTGCAGAAAGTCTTCATGAGATTCTTAGTTGAACAGTCTGCTGGGCACGCAAAACATGTCTCTGATCTACCTGATCTTTCTCAGAGATGAACTTACCTTCACCCATGCATATCAATGTCTTATCAGTCATAAACAGCAGTTGTAATTGCGACCAGTGACCCCGTTCCGCAATGTAGTCTTGGCAATCAGGTGTTAAAATTCTATTTTAAACTGATTTATTTGACATTCCTGTTCACACATCAACGAGACTGGCTGCAGGCTCTGACATATATTTGTGACCCTCTTCTGCAAAATACAAGTGAGTATACATTTATTGAATTGAGCCGCCTGTCACCACACCCAGGCAGTTATCTCTAAATGTGCAATTTTATAGACTTGCCAAGTCTCTCAAGTAAATATATTACAGGGTCTTCAGACTAACAAAGCAATATTGTGTTTCATTGGTTCTAAGATAGTCCTAAGACTTTGTGAAGCAGGAATAAGGTTTTACCGCGTTTATCTTAGCAGGGATTAATTCACGATTGATCGGAACTGAGAATGTTTTATGGAATGGGTCACAATGGGTAACATTTGCTGGAAGATGATAGTTAAAGAAAAGATGGGACACTGGTATTTAGTAGTACCATATATTATATGAACTATTACCAGTATATATTTGCAAATATAAACAGTTTTTAAAAAATGTGTTTACTTGTTTTAGTTTTATAAGTGTATTAGCTAACAAGGTGTCCTCAAAGATTATGTTTCTGTTCACGACTGTCCTGTTTGACTTTCTGTGGCAGCTTACCTTTACATCTGTTACGGTGCCAAACATTGGCACGAGATCTTGGAATAACAGCTTACAGGTAAGATTAAAACATTAACATAACAGTTCACACAGGGCAAGAATTCAGTCAGTGGTCACAATCAGGATTTGCTGAGTTCTTGATCTCATGCCAAGTGTCTGATGCGTGTAAATCGGTCAATACCTAAGCAGTAAACTATACTGAAGAACAGAAGTAAAGAATCATTGAGAAGCGCATCAAATAATCTTTATCATCATCATTATAGTCGCATAAATTAGAGTCACTGGCATTTCAGTAAGAAGTGTGAATGCCAGCAGAGACCTTGACAAACAGCTGGCATCGTTTGTGCATGAACTCGATCAACTATTATCATTGGCACGAAACAACATATAATCCCTTAATTTTTTTTATCAGTATATGTTTCCAGACTTCACCGGATTTCTTTTCAAAGCTAATGAAATGAGGGAATCTTAGGTTATTTATATGTTTTCATTCCGAGATTCAATTTAGAGCAGAAAGACATGCATGTTCATGGTTAATGCTTCCAATACACTCTTGACTTAGTGTTTGTTTACCCTTGTGGAAGCCATATGCTCTCAAACTGCAATAAAGGTAGAATAAACATTGACTTGTACTGCCACTCTTGACGTTTGTTTAGGTAAGTGTTTTCATCATAGACAACTTCGTCTTGCCAACTCTCTGATCCTTGTTTTAAGGAAACGCGCTTGCCAATTATTAAGCTAATAGCAGAGATGGGATATTTAGACAGCTATTGACAGCATGTCTATTGTGAGAGAGGTCGAGTTGAATTGCTTGTTTTCTCTGTCAGAAGAACATAAAAGGGTGTAATACTGAAATATACAAACTGCCCGAGCACTTTTAATGGGCAGCAAATTAACTTGATTACACTTCTAAATAAAGCTTAAGCACAATTACCGCAATGTGAGAGAGTTATAGTGGACGTCGTGCACTTTCGATTGTTAAGGTTTTAGAAATGCATTACATCTCTCAGATGTTGGAACGGATGAAATAGCATAAACCATATTTGGCCTGTACCACTTTGGATGGCAAAAACTGAATGTTTAGTTGAATACAGTACGCCTAAAATCTATCTTGTTAAACGCAAGAAGTTACTTTTTCTGTAAGTATTAAATACATGACGTACACTGATCAGAGACTGCCCTTACTGCAGTGTTATCTAGACTTGCTAAATGTTATTAGAGTTCAAACTGGTCGTGTCATAATTATATTGTAGTATGGCTTTACAGCAAAGCTAGTCAATAGGTAAAGGTTTTTAGGTGAAAGTTATAAAAACCAACACTGACAAATCCATCACAAGAATGTTATCTATGGACATTCCCGTGCGTATCTGAGAGTACTTTGTCACACCTTAAAGACTAGTATCTATGTTATCCATCTTTTCCTTGTTATCTGCAGGTTTGACACAGATCTACAAGACGAGATTATGCAGAAAGGAACAGATGACCCAGCTTTCCGTCTTTCTCGGCACCTACCTCAAAACGGTTCACGCGATTGTTCGACCAGATTCAACCAGAGCGGACAATTTACACGCTTACCAAAACGTGGAAGGTTTCAATCATGCTGATTATCACACCTGCTCTTGGGAAGTAGGTCGATCTTAAGTAGGTCACACAGTTTCGAATTGGTTTATTGGAAAGCCTGCACATGCACAACATGAAATCGGATATGGAAGGGAAAGTAGATGTTAAGTAGCCCAAAAGAACGAAGCATCGAAACTAGTCCGGGAGCATATGCAATTCCGCGGGATTTGTGTGGTGAAAGCAAGCCACCAGTGCAATGTTCATAGAGAGGACTTTAAAGTACTTAAAAATGCATGTTGACAATCTGACAACTTGTTTAGTTTTTGTGGAGGAGACTTTTAGAAAATAGTGCAATTGGTTCACCGAAAGAATCAAAATTATTGAAAAACAACCCACTAGTATGGCATGTAATGTGAAACAAACAAGTATAAAAATACACGATAGGGTGTGATTAAACATCCTATAACATCCAGTAGTCATTCATCAAAACTTAAATAATGGATGGGGCATTACACTATTTGTAAAAACTTGAAAATGTAAGTGAAGTTAGTGTTTGAGGTATAACATTCAGATGCATTCTAACATTCCCGTTTCAGTCCACAAGAGTACATAATAAATATATACCAACACACATCATTACATCCTCGAAATCCATGATATTTGTAACTTGGCCAAAGTCTTCGTCAAATGCCCTGGATTCACTCCCATTAAGAACAATCGTACCTTGGTCGTAAAGAGTTCACAACGAACGCCTGGACCCAGTCACGTGATGCGTCTCACACAACACTGGGTGAAGTTTGGAAGATCTGCCGTTGCTGCTGTGTTTATTTTGTCAAGAGTTACTACCCTTGCTAACTTTGTCTCCTTTAGTACGTGACATTTCATTTAATACAATGAGTTTCCAATACACTTTCATTCATAGGAGTGAACCAAGGGTATTTGACGAAGGCTTTGGTCAAGTTATAAATACTCTGGATTTCGAGGATGACAACATCAGTATCCTAAAAAAATATCAGGTGTAATGCACAGTAAAATTGCAGGGACACCGTAGGAGAATTTCAAGCTGGGGTATAAAATGTGTAAACAATGAACTTGCTGGTTGACCAATGAGTGACTTGGGTCTGTCCAATAATTAAACAAATCCAGTATTTAACATTAAACTTAACCTCTAAAACATATAACCCTATGATATAATTGCGTTACTAACTTTACAATGCATATCCAGAAGCCTGAAACTAATTCATCAACAAAGATTACACTTCGAAAATATCTATTTCATCTTCTTCATT
>JAUELE010247632.1:0-11027 GCA_031471655.1 Diodora aspera | reverse complement strand
TATTTCTTTTCTTTTCGATTCCAACTTTCATGTTAATTTCTAAATCTTATTTCGTTTCTTATTAAATTCCAACTTTGAAGTAAACTTAAAAATCATATTTCGTTTCCTATTAAATTCCAATTTTTATTTAAACTTAAAAATCGTATTTCTTTTCTTTTCGATTCCAACTTTCATGTTAATTTCTAAATCTTATTTCGTTTCTTATTAAATTCCAACTTTGTAGTAAACTTAAAAATCATATTTCGTTTCTAATTAAATTCCAAGTTTAATATAAATTTTAAAATCATATTTCGTTTCTTTTGGATTCCAACTGTTATATTAATTTCTAAATTATATTTCGTTTCTTATTAAATTCCAACTTTGATGTTAACTTAAAAATCATATTTCGTTTCCTATTAAATTCCAACTTTTATATAAATTTCTAAATCATATTTCTTTTTTTTTTATTCCAAATTTTATATAAATTTTTAAATCAAATTTCGTTTCTTATTAAGTTCCAAGTTTTATGTAAATTTCTAAATCATATTTTTAATTTTTTATTTTTGTCACAATGAAATACACTCTAACTCGTGATGTTAAAGATCTATAATTTGCAAGGTTTCAAAAAGTTTTCTTGAGTTGGCCTGGCAAATATCAGTCACCTTGCAAAATTTGAAAGTGCTAGGATTATTCGTTTTTGACACCGACGGGATGCTGGTGATGTGACTGAAAGATTGCCGAGAACCATGTAAAACCACAAATCATTCACTCAGATTCTTGCTCCCAATAATTGTAAGTCTCAAGAAAGAATGGAGCCGATTTAATTCCTCACTTCTGAAAGACAGATACTAGTATACGGATCAATGAATTTTACTTCTCTCTCTGGTTTGTCGCCGAAATACAACTTACTTTGACGTCAAACCCCATTTCACCCACTCTCTTTCAATCAGTTCAGTCAGTCTCGTATTTTTCTCTCATCTCTCATCCGTTGCACTCTAGTTCACCCGGCGCCATTCCATCTTGCAATGTTCATTGTTACAGCTAATTAGCCATCGTTCCTTTCGTCGTATATACATCGTGGCGTAGAATACGTCAATGCGAGAGACGAGCAGACGATCAGATTTCAAGAACCCACGATAGCACAGAAAGAATGTCATTTTTTTCACGGATATTGGTGCGACAGGCAGTGACGCAGGTAAGCAGACACGTCCACATCATTTGTAAACAACAAAACAACAAATAACACCCTCTCCCCCACAACAAAATTATAAATAAATAAAAGTAAATAATAATAATAATAATAATTAAAAAAACATTAAAAAAAACTCCCAGCCAAACCAAAATGAGATTTAAAAAAAGGATAATACTGATATTTAATTGTATGGATATTACGTGTAGCCTACATGATGCGTATTCAGTAAAACTCAGTAAAAAGGTCGTGAAAAACTTAAGTATTAGTGATTTTTCATATGAAAAATGCTCTTCCAGTTTGTTGGAACCCGGATCTGCCCTCCTCCCACCCCACCCCTACCTCCTTACTGGGGACAGCCCTGCCTTACTTCGCGGACACGTTGTCACGAGGCTAGTTACGACCCTGGCAGGAAATGTTTGATACCATCAATAATGATTTATTGGGACTTATTTACAGTGCAGCAATCCGATACTGGGATCTTGGAACCGACTGAAAGAACTTTACGGCTCCTGAATTCTGCCGTGCTCGGCAACTGCTGAGTTCACCGTAGATTGCCCCGCGTTTCCTGACCCTGCACGCAATGAAATTTATAGTGCAGCAAATTCCTTTCGTGTGGGCCAAACGAAAGCGTAGTGCTTTAAGCAAAATGCCACGAATTAAATATTCCTTCGGTGTGTGGCAAACGAAAGCAAAGTGCTTACGTTTTTACTTGCTACGCTGCCGAATATTTCATTTATTTCATAAACATTTATCAAACACGCTTGATTTTTGCGAAAGTCGTGGAACAAGGGCATGGATATAGCCTTAGTTTACTGCGGGTAACTGTCGGGAGGGGGAGAGGGTGACGCCATGAGTTACCGCACAGGGTAACGCCAACTATAGTGACGCCCTTTAGAACCCCTTCCAATATGCGTTGCAAATTGTTTCGGCGTTTTATTTTTTCCTCACAACGAAATACATTGTTCCAATACCGCAGCAAAATGAACACTCTTCGTTCATCCCGCTACTTGACATATATCAACGCAATGTCATGAACGTTAAGCCATTAATCCCCGCCAGGTGAATGTCGACCAGGATACTGCGGTTTATCGACCAGATCGCAGTCAGCTGAACAAACAGCGCCAGGGTAACACAAACACACAAACGCCTAACAACAGCGGCACCGGCACCTTCCAGGATCTACAGTTACCATGATGAAGTTCGAATCAATGGTTCTGACAGAAAAGGGCATCTATATCAACTCTCAGTTTTCATCCAGTTAAGTAGTCACATGTACAGATGTGGTTCCAAGTAGGGTGTGGTGTGGTGCTTGACCCCGCCCCCCCCCCTCATTCCGAACCTTTCTTTAGGGTTTACCGAAGAATTTTCCGCCGATTTTCGAATGCTTTTCGAACATGAGCCGAATGCATTTATTTGTACGTGTAAAGTTTCCGAGTGTTACGAATATTTTCAAGATTCTGTCGGAAAGTTCGGAATGCATTTATATTTTCTATTTTATCGTATAGGGGTCCTAAAATAAATGAGGCTATTTAAGAAGCTGGAAAACCAAAAAACAAGCTTTATTTTTGTATTATTCCTGACATGTATATTCATTGTTCCATAACTTGTTTTTCAAAAGAAAACACTGAGTTTGACCACGTATCGTATCCAGCCTAAAGACTTAGCGCCTCTGATGTAGCCACAACTCCGTAATTAAGCCCCTCCCTTCTCGCCCCCACCCCCTTGGCAACATCATAGATCCACTGCCGCAACGAATAGACTTCAAGCTAAATGTTCATTTATATTTAAAACTCCAATTCTTAGCTGAACGTTATACTTTTTAAATAATGTCACTACTGGTCAGAGTCACGTTAATATGCTTCTTATTTACTTAAGCTGTGTTGGGTACTTTTGGCTTGACGTTCAGTGGTGATATTTGGTTCGTATCTGTTTGAAAACTCGAGTTGATAATAATTAAAAGTGGGCAAGCTTACTGGACTACTGGAATGTTTACCATGTACATTATAAGGCAATTTCCCTTGCATTTGTGTGTGATCCAATAAATTGCAAACAAAAATGTGTTCCAATACATTTTCTAATAAGCATTTCTGGTGGGATATGTCCTCAACCTTCGCATAAAGAAATGCGATCTGAATTGGCTTAGAGACAAATGCATGTATCACTGCTATCCGTTCTCGTAACGGTGTTGTGGTGTTTCTTATTCGCCCTGTATCTTACAGACATTTCATTTCACAATTTGTTTGATACTTTGCACAAGCATCTGCTCAGCTTGCACCATTCCTTAATTAACTAATGACCTTGTAATAATTGAAGATTTTGGCTATCTTTGAGATGTACAACATTAATTGTAACAAAAGAACTGGTAATTGTCCGGTTCAGACTTGTATTCACAAGAGTTGCTTCGTTATGAGCCTACGTTTACATCGTAAATTGAACTGTAAAGTTTTACTAAGACCTTGAGGGTACGAAACCTCGTCTTATTCGAAACCTCGTTATTCCTCTCATTTAAAGGGGGCGTGGGGTGGCTCAGTGTTAAGCGCGTCGGCCATGCAATCTGCCAGACTTGGCGGTTGTGGATCGAGTCCCACCCGGGCACCTCTCTTTCAGCCCGGAGAGACAAGAGCGCGACACCGACATGAAGTTGGTGAGACCGTGGTGATGTCGCTGAAAGATTGTCGACAACCACGTAAAACACCAATCACTCACTCACTCACCTCTCCTCTGAGACCTGACCAGTCTGTAATTAGGGTTGGTGAAAGAAGGTGGATTGCTAGAGGAGTAATGCTGTTCAAAACTCTCCTCCTACAAAGATTGTTAGAAACGTTTAACATTTAAATATGCAAGCAGCCTCGGGTTCTGACAAAATATGGCGTCCGTCAACTTTGTATCTAGTGATACCACCTTCTGCACAAGATATATTATTAAAGAATAACTGACTCGATTTCATTTCAGCATTTTCAAACTGTTACAATGTCCAGTTTTATGGCGATGGTTACGAAACTCTACTAATCTGCCACACATATGCTATTTGGAATACGAACATCTTTCCACAAGCTGTTATAATCAGTGAACATTTCACAAAACAGAATTTCATAAATAATTTATCTTGGTATCTTGATAGTTCTTTTAAGTATGAGAAATAATATGTAAATAGACGTAACTTCATGTCATTGTTTATCATTTAATAACTGCATTAAAATATGAAAACAATATTAAAATATCACTTCCTTGTAGAGTTGTGTACAAAACGCAAATGTCACAGCTAAGGGGGAAAACAACCTCACTCTTTTTAATATATAGGTGGACCAGTTTGACAGCTCTGACACTGTGTAACGTAGGAGGAGACCATGTTACTTGTGTACAAACGTAAAAAAGAGAAGGTAAAAACTATGTATTCCAAACACAAATGTTTTCTTATCCCACTATAATGCGGTATAAGAGCTTTAAGAATCCAAAAGTGGTTACAATACTTTACCAGTAAGGAGGGATACAGTTAATAATAATAATAATAATAATACTTTATTAGCTCGAAGGAAATTTGTGTTGCACAATATAAGATCACAGGTTTGCCCATATTATAGACATGCAGAAGTAAGCGACGGGAAATGCATTAAGACATCAATAACTGTAGTACACTTAAATTAATATTTTCAAATGGTGTAGGATTGACCCAACTGTGAAGAAAAGTGCAGAAATAGCAATACACGGGAATATGAGCATGTTATGAAGTCTCTCAGCTCTATATTTTAAAAAGCTGTAGTTTACCAATACGACGAATACGGTCGGATGCTTGGTTGTATTTCCACGTGATAATTAATTTTTCATTCAGTTCAGATTTACTATACGATTGGAACATTATCTTGCTTAACTCTGTCTATCTTTACCAGTATTAGCGAATTTGTGGTTTATTTCAAATAACTTTTTGTATAATTTTGATTTGAAAATGTAACTTTCATGAGTTGAAATTTCGTCATTAAAATACTTTTGATAAGTAATATAGTTAATATATTAGATTCTAGCATTAGATATGAATAAGAAATTACAATTTTCTGCATCCTATTCCGTTTTAATGTAATAGTAATAATACTGAATATATGTATCGCGCATATGGTCAAGAGCACATTGGACACTTACAAATTCAAATGAATTTTGAATGCGGTTTGTTCTCAGCTTTAAACTTGTCCAAAAAGACAGCATATTTAATGTTCTAAGGAATGTCATTCCCCATCATCAATTATTGTTACCAACGCCAAACATCATTCATATTAATTCGGAGTAATCTGAATTTACGACGAGTAAGTACAGTTCATAAATACGAACCACAATAAAGTATTAAAGTTAATAATTGAGTTAAAGTTGTAGAACAAAGTCACCCTACCTTGGAAGTTCTCGCTCTGTGTAGCATATCCCCTCGACTGATGTCCAGTATATTCTCTGTTGTAATGAAAGAGGAACTCGTGTTTCTACTCCAGCGGCTAAAGGAGAACTGTGATGTTCGCCAGCCCTTTGGCCCTTTATATAAGAATCCAACAGGTAATTACACTAACGCTATAAAAAACACCGGTTCCCTCGGCGTTACAAGGCAATGTTTGCCCCCTTATTTGTTTCTTCTTCTTTCCAAACACGTCTATACAAACATCGCAGCTGTGAGGTCCCCTTTGTTCCTTCAAAGCATCCCCAGCCTCCTCATATCGACCTTGCTTAAGACATTTCATATGCCATTTGATAAAAGAATTTATTTATAATTCATCTGTCGTTCTTTGAATATAGCGCATGAATTTCATCAGCTTGCCAAACATCAAGATAACACATAATTTAAAAATATGAATTGAACATACTGATTAAAGCTTTAAATTTAATTAAACATATTGTTTCAGTTGTTTTCATATGGGGGTTTATAATATGTAATGTTTATTATTTTTATATGTGTATTTCCTGACAGGAAGATGATACATATATATAAATTCAAATAGTGCAGATGAATGTTTATTTTAACTCCTGATACATGAGAACAGGAGTTCCAAACATGGAATTTAACGCCCTGCCTGTGACAAATCAATCTTTGCGATATGCTCACGGAGTGCTGGGGCATCATCAATGTGGTGTTGGACATTGCCCGGAAATGATTTTTCACACTTGTACGCCGCGAAAAAGTGCTTTTGAAACTTCAAATATTGTAAAAATTAAATTTAAGTGCATCTTGTCTTTTAATGTTTTTTAATATTTAAAATATCCACAATTTTAAAGGTGCTGTTTATTCGCGACAAAGACACTTCTTGTTCTGTTTTATGAGGGTATGAGTGCTAAATCGACCCATTCACTTGTAGAATTACATATTTTTAACATGTATTTGGTTTTGAGGGGAGAGATGAAAATAATTCTTACAGAACCTTGGATTGTATGCTTAATTACGACACATTATGGCTGTTTCACAAATCAATCGTATTCTTATTATATATTAGGTAAATGACAGCAGAAATATCTGACTGGGATCGTCGCAACCTTGACTTCCTTAAAAAGGTTCTTTTGCCAATAATGTGGTGATATACCATTTGCTTCTACCGTAAGGACCTTGAAAGTCGTTAACAAATCACATCCAGGTTGGATCTTCATCGACGTATTTTCCCACTGTATAATATAGACATATGGTGTTTGTCCATGCGTTGCTATTTCAAGATGTAGGTGATGTTGACATGGTATATCTTTGCTTAAGCAACGACTCCGAGATTGCAACAGACACTTGTTGCATGACAATCTTAATACAGCTTCGATATTATTGTCAATTTGCATGTAAGAGTAGTATGTCTTTAATATTAAATAGAGGGTGTTTAGAAGGCTACTTTGTTACGTATAAGTTAACTTCAAATCAATTGTAATAATTATTAAAAAGTGATTAAGTATTGCATATATAAGGAAAGTTTATGTAAATGTGGTAGGAATTGACATTGAAGATGAAATTTGCTTTCTGTTTGTCTGCCCAACATATGCGGTATTGTGATGTATGTACATTCCCTATCAATGTCGATTAATCCGGGCATCTACGAATTGAGAAAGCTTATGAAAGGTGGAAACTATAATATTTTACGACATGTTGCTGAATAAGTTCATGCATCTCAGTCCCTGCATAACTTCGTTTTCTACGCCAGTAATATCTAATTGCGATTCGCGTTGCAATTCGAGTATTCCTGGGGCTATGGCCTCTGTATTGAAACAAATATTATTAACTGTTTTTCACTGTATGTTATTGTATCTTATATGGTTTCGTCTCACTGCCTTTCTGCTAAACCCATGCGTTCTGTTAGCTGTTGATTAATTACTTCACGAGTGATAAGGATTTTACAAAGTTAAAAGTCCAAAAGGACTTTCTAGTATAAGTGGCAATTCTATTTGCAATCAACAATTAAATTTGGCCTTCAGCCTCTCAGTGTTCTTAATATAGAAGCAAGACACTTGTTGTTGATAAATAAAACAGTCATTCTCCAATTGTCCAATCTGTAGATGAGCGCATGCTCGTCTGTGATAACAAAAGCAAACAAACATAACTGACATGGTCTCTGACTGACCTTGAGGTCATAATGCTCTGAGTTATGTCTGGACCAAATAAGTTCAACCTTCATACGGTAGACGAGCAGACCATCAGAAAGCAGAAAAAGGCATGTCAACATCGGTCCAAAGATAATAAACACTTACACAATAACGGTACACAGGCCGTTAAATGTCTAAAGTATTCAACGTCAACTGAGCTGCTGGTATTGTTGCAATGTCAGTAAGGTGTTTGGTTAACCGACAGTGTAGTTTCTACATGTCGTGCAATTAGCATAGTTTAAAGTTCGACCAGCATCTATGTCACGACTCTATGACAAATTTACCATTGTGGAAGGTTCAGGAGAGTGTTGGTTTTTAATACCTGTCTTGCTCGATGTTTCGTCAACATCTATAATCCTTATGAAACTGAAGTCCACGTCTTGAAAGGAAATTCTTAGAAGGTATAAAACCTAAACAACTTCAAAGTCAAGACATAATCATCCAGTGACTACAAAGATTCTTCTCATTTTTACAAACTTGACATAGTATAGCCATTGTGTCATTTCCAAAGTGTATTGTTATATTTTTATGAATAGTTGTGTACTTTTTATAGTTGTTGTCAACGTGAGTAACTCTGGTACACTACAGTTACCCCACACCTGAGGTGGTAAACATTTATTCTGTTTAACTTATTATGTCAACTTGAGTTAGATCGTGACTAAAATGGAATTACCGAAGATGTTCACACCAGATCTACGTTACGTTTTGGTAATATTGGTTCACAAACTATACCAAATGATTTCAATTATTTTCCCTTACGACTTTGTTCAAAAGGATGCTTGGAATTTCAGTAAGTGTTATTGGATTGACATTGATAAAACGTCCAAATCTTTAAGGGAATTCTCTTGCATATCCACCGCATTTATGAATGTTGTCAGTAGCCTCTCAAAATCGTGGTTTATCTTTTGCACGTCAGTATAGTTTCGCTTAAAGTTGGCATCCCAGCTCTTCCTGACCAACAGAAACACAATTTTAACTTGTCACTACCGTGTCACTGTCAAACTGGTAAACTTAGGATTTGGAAATAATAACCAAGGAAAAAGCTTACTCGATCAATAAATGAACAAAGATACTTTTTCAAGATTGGTTGGTGAACCACATTGCGTGTGTACGGTAAATTAAAGCGAGTTTACAACGTGTCATTAAGCATTTCAATATTTGTATGTTAGATCACTGGAAATTTTTTACTGGTTTTCGTCTCCTCAAAGAACGTTTAACGCAATACAGCACATTTGTTCCAACTTGACCAATATTAGTCTTGGGTCTAGGGTTCATTCAGCACAGTTGTTTTATTTATTTATTCAAAAGGTTAAAAATATATACTACTGCCTCGTCCTCCAGAATAAAAATGATGAAGCGTTATTTCTAAGGAGAATTATTTGATTTATAGTTTAAAATATGTGAATAACTTTATGTACACGTATATGTATACCTTCAAATGAAACTATAAATGCATCAACGTAAATTAATGACAAAGACGATCGTAATGATGATGATCGTAATGATGCAGGTGAGAAGCTGCGGCAATGATATCACACTGTTGTGATGACCTCATGTTGGAGTCTTAAAATTGGATACGTGGTCAAATTCAATGTTTCCTTTTCATAAACCGCCAATGAGGACAATATATGTACGTTACAATAATTTTATGTCCGTATCACGTCTGATCCCCTCAACATACAATGCGTTTGTTACTTCTCTGCCTTGTGAAAGACAACGTTCTCCTTTAACAACCCCGGGTCCTGAACGGTAATATGATTGCATTCCGAACTTTCCGATCGAATTTTGAAATGTTTTTAAACTTTTGGAAACGTTGTACATGCAAATAATTACATTCGGTTGATACTCGAAAACCGACGGAACATTCCTCAGAGACAGCTTCGGAATGAGAGTATAAAATAAACTCGTCTGCATCTACCGGGACAAAGGGAATACGGCGTTATTTAATTAGGCATATAGTTTTATAATGTATGATTTACAGTGTTTTGTTATTTACAGTATTTCAAACACATAGCACCAGACTTATTTCGTTTCGGGAGCACGTGTCCAACTGTAATTCAATAATATAAGTGTGCTAATGTGTCCATGTGTTGCTCTTAAATGATGTAATATCTTTTACAAAAATATATACACATGAGCATTAATTAAGCACCACCCATTTTCATATCATTTGATTGTGTTCAACTCAATGCAATTGTCATTCAGAATATGGAAACCAGAGATTTGGTTATAAACCCGTTATAATATATACTTTTGTTTTCATAGCCCGTAATATTTAAATATCAATGGTTTGGTTCTTTGGTTTGAATCCATTTGGTTGTAATCAGCAATTATTTTGGGTGTTGCTTAATTAATGCTCATGTGTATATGTATTGATATCTTCCCATCACATGGGGATATATATTCCAGGAGGAGAGCATCTCTCTTGCTACAGGACATGTACTTGGTTGACCCTAATGGTGTTCAACATTCGTATTGATAATGTAACGGCATTATACGTTTCTGAGAGGGTTGTATTAAGCCTGTCTTTATCCCCCATGTGAGAGGATTAAGCCAGCGCTTCTAAAATACATTTTACACGGACACTACATGAATAAAGCAAACTCGCTGCCCACGATTGCAGACTTGTTGCCGTTGGTTATTCTTTTCGCCAGCTCTGCTAGCATTTGGATTTACCGTGTTGATCTTATAAACTTTGTAACGCGAGGATCAAGTTCGGATCGAGGTTTCACAGGTGCAGAATGTACTGGTCATGTTCCTGATCTTAGTTTAGACATCGTGTATGTAAATAATTATTACTATTGCTGGTTTATTCAATAGATTAAATGAACTGTTTCCGTCATAACACTTTTCGAGTAAATAAAAATTAATCTCCGCTTACAAATACAGGTTAGTGCTCTTAGGGGCCTATTTTCCTTTTTCCGCCGTTTTTGATGAGGGAGATATGGTTTTCCATTAAGTCGAACAAAAAAGTATATTGAATTTTTCTAAAATTGTATTTATAATGTGTATCCTTTGTAGAGGAAAGTGTAGCTGACGGGATTGTTCTATTTGATAAACTGTTATTATCCATAAGGGAAAAGAGAACAAGGTAACTTAACTTTTTGATATCCACCTTGAGGTACATAACACCTGAACGCAATTTGATTGGTCAATATACGACCTTGACATCATAATTTGAACTTTGACCCAGAGACTACTTTCGTCGATGACAGTGTCACATGTGAAGTTACCAGCATGAATTAACACTTGTAATTGACAAACTCTTTGA
>JAUELE010247610.1:0-11028 GCA_031471655.1 Diodora aspera | reverse complement strand
ATAATCATTAGATACTGTGTGTGATATTTTGACTTCATCATTGGGTAATGCATAAACAACATGGCTGCTACAATACCTCCACAGTGTCCCACACATGGAAGCTGTCGATCGACGTTACACAATACACGTTTGTCCCACTGCTGCCGTACCATCCAATATTGCTCTGGAAACAAGATTTACATTGCTTAATTTGTATGTTTTGTTCAGATCCCCTAAACATGTTGTCATAGTCCAGTTGTTGTTCAAAGTTGCCCAGGCTAAGCGAGTGAGGCACTGAAAAGTATTTATGTACACTTCCTACACTTTGTGAAATAACCTAAACATATTGTCCTTCATGCACATGTTCCTGGAACCAAATTTCTATTCTCAATTTCAAATTTTCCTTGAAAGTTTTGTTTTGTGCAAGGGGAGGTAACTTGCACTGTAGAAGAGAAACAACATTTGACTATAATAACTACAATCAAAGTGATTGTCGCAAATAGGCCACTGATGGCCCAAGTTGCCCGTTTTAAATTTTACTGCTACTAGTGAGAAACAACAGCTTCTAAACCCTATAGGTCAACCTACAGTACTGATTAGCGCCAAATTATACAGATTCACAAACAATGAAGCTATCTGTTGACAGATGTTTCCCTCTATAAGCAGAGGTATTTTACTCCTAATTAAAGGAGGAACAGGGAAAGTTTGATATGTGCTCCTGAACGTAAAATATGTATGAAATAACATACACTGTAAATCATACATTACAGAAAGTGTGTGCCTCATTCAATAGCGCCATATTCAGATTCATTTTGTCTTTTCAGACCTAGGGGTCTTAAAAGGAGATTTTTAATTTTCACAAGGTGAAAATTAATTAACAAACATGTTCTATGTTGAGTGGATCTGTTGTAATACTAATATGTACATATTTTAACATGCATTTATTGTTTACAATGTTGGTTTTTAAAATGAAACATTAAATTGGACCACGTATCCAACTTTTAACACAATAGGCAAGACTGATGGATCCTTGACTTACCACAGAGCATTCCGAGTTGAATGTGTACAGAAGAGCGTCATCTTCAGAAGACTGTGAAACATCAAATAAACAGACCAGCCCGTCCACACATCCTGAGAGAAGCTGATCTTTGTTGCTTGGATGGAATCTAACCTTTGAATGAGATGACAAATAACACAAGATCGTGATTATAAACTAAGTCTTTCAGCCATATCACCACAGTGTTAACTATGTAGCTTTCAGATCAAGGCTCAATCTGTGGGTACAAGTCTTTGGGAACCTTCAAACTTGGCGGTAGGAGGGGGGGTGGGGGGGGGGGGGGAACAGGGAGCTGCAGTGACCCCCATGCCCGAAAAACATTACACAATACTCACTAGGTTTCAGTATCTGTGAGGCCACTTTGAGTACTGTTTGAGAGCCCTACCTTATAGGTCTGTATCCTTGGGCTACATTAAGGATGTACTGCTACGGTTTCAATTTTGTCTTCGTGATTTTGTAAAACTTGCATAGATATTTGACAAAGATGATGTACATAAATGTTAGGAAAGCAAAGTGTCAGGAACAACATGACTGTCAGGCAATATGGGATGATACTCTAAATGCAGCAAGGGAAAAGAAAAGTGAAAACAAAAGATCCCAATTTCAGTCATCGTCAGGGGTGGTGCCAGGAATTCTCCGACGGGGTGCCCCGAGATCCCTGACAAAGGGCCCCGAGATCCTGACAAAGGGGGTCTGAAGACGCTCATTTGCTTAGCCAAATGCACAAATTTTCAAACAACACAACCAATAAAATACACACATTTTCTCTAAACTTCTCGCCAACGAATTGCTAAATTACTGACTATATTCATACTTAGTGACACCACATCACTTCCTGAAAGCCCCTCGGAGTTAATGTGAACACCGTGGGAAACAATTCTAAAATTTAAAGATGAAATATAAATGACTTTCTTACATGTATAGACAAACTTAACTCTTTGCCTCCGACAAGCCGCTTACAGCGGCGCGGCACAGCCGTTTTGATCACTTTTGATCACGTTGGACAGCGGCTTGTATACGTCATCGCTATTTCATCGTCTTTGAACCTGGGGAATCCCCTTATTTGTCATTGCTTTGTGAATCAGACCAATCAAAACGGCCGCGCCGCTGTAAGCGGCTTGCCGGAGGCAAAGAGTAATTTCGCCTGTAAAGAGTTCAGTTATATTGTAAAAAAACGTACATTTTCTACAAGGATATTCCGTCTAAATAGATCAATATGTGAAAAAGATATTCCGGAGGCAAAGAGTTAAACTATACCAAAACAAAAAAACAATAGACATTAAGTGATACAATCTTTTCAGGTTTCCCAAACACATTTCAAATAGTTCCCTGTTCTTGTTTGTTTATTTTATTTTAACGTGACTTTCAGTCAACTTTTTCAACTATATCGTCACGGTAGTTCCAGGGGGCTCCCATCTCCGGGCAACATGACAGCGGCCTGGGCGGGGTTCAACCTCGGAACCTTTCGATTGCAAGTCCAGTGCGATAACCACTGCGCCAACCCTGAGCACCCCATTGTTGCATTTATTTATCAACAGAGTTATTTCCCTTGCTAACTTCATCCCATTTAATTATGTGACATTTCATTGGTTGTCCACATTTAGCACAATGAATTTTGAAATATACACAAAACAATATTGTTCATTATAGGATTGAATCCATGACTACATGATGAGGGCTTTTGTCAAGTTACACATATCCTGGATTTCGACGATGGTAAAAGCTGTAGGCCCTACATTAAATTAATTAACAAATAAATACTTTAATTTACGTTAATCTGGTTGACATGATGCTTGGTAGGATATGCTGTTTTTAATCTGTAAAAAACAAGGAATAGGTAGGTGATCAAATTAGAAAGGGGAAAATGGCGACCATTCCCTATTGATAGTAGTCTATTATTGGGGCTTGTCTAAAGGTAAGCCCAATATAACCGATAATGGCAACACTCACAAACTTATTCGTCCAAGAAATGACAGAAGTATTGAAAGAGGAGCCACTAAACTCTAGGCCTATGGCATACATGATACAATTGAGTCTCGGTAATTTGGACGTCGATAATCCTGAAGTCTTAATTTCCGAACGCTTTTCGTGTGTAACTTACTGTAAGGCCGGGTTTTTTCACTGTGTAACATTCTCTGATAAACAGAATATCTTGATTTCCGAAACAGACCAGCTTCAACTTGTAACGAACCATAATTTGCTCCGTAGTCCGAACGCAATCAGTAAATGCCACTTAATCGGATTAAGGCTCCTTACTAGTTTGTTTTACAATCTACCCTTCTTGATTACGTGGAAAATTACGATTGAAGTGTGTACCTAGGCTATTGCTTGTTTTACTCATTGTTATCTTTTATCAGTTTATTAAAGATTTGACTTGTCTATATTCACTTGAGAAGGGGAGTAACTCAATACCGACAAAGATCCGAAATTTCGATAAACCGAATGAATTCTAGAAAAACGAAAGGTTCGGATAAACGAGGCTCGACTGTAGATCTATGCACTCTCAGAATCACATCTCGTTTGTAAATTTCTAACCATGAACTGACAACATTTTAAAACTCAATACATAAGATCCATTGATAAATCCTACTGGATCCGGACTCTCTATTGGATATCAGTATTTGGTTTTGTATTCTCTGTCTCGAAAAGCAAACACAATCAATAACAAAATACTCATGCAATAGTAGTATATAAAAATTCTGAATTAGTTAAACAAATCATTACCAGTTCCACCAATCGAAGTAAATTTGGTGGTAAGACAAAATTCCGAATCCGAAAACCAGCCATTTTGAGACAACAAGTGTTAACTTTAGTTTCGTAATTGTTAGTAATAGATTTCCTTTTTAATTCAAACATTGTTAATATAAATCATAAATATTGGCAAAGCATTTTTATGTGAACAAGAAACGATAAGATAAGAAAGATCGGCTAAAATACGAAAGTAATGTATTTTCTTCTCCCGAGTAAAAATGTGTAACTATTTTCAAACGAAAATGAAATTACAGTAAAATATACACTCTAAAATATAATTCATATTTTATATCATTGTACAGTTAATCCGGTAATAAGATACTTAACTATTTTCAGTTGGAATTATATTGCATTTAATTCTCTTATTTGCATATCATAATCCAAAGTAAGAATAATGTTCGTATTAGATTTCCAAGTATACTTTTAAGTCAACTCGACAGGTTGTTGCTAGCATTCCATAAACATTCAGTCGGCACTGTGTCCATGGAATGATTTGACAGGTTGAAAACGTGGATACAAGAAAGTAATCATGCAGTTAAAGCATATGAAAACACTGTTGGTACCTCAGGTAAGTTGTGAGAAATTATACCAGTGGAACTGTCATATGGATTTATTGTCATTTTAT
Source organism: Diodora aspera (assembly GCA_031471655.1). Taxonomy (NCBI): domain Eukaryota; kingdom Metazoa; phylum Mollusca; class Gastropoda; order Lepetellida; family Fissurellidae; genus Diodora; species Diodora aspera. The sequence continues at coordinate 6,616 of JAUELE010247610.1, read as the reverse complement.
TTTAAATCGTTTCGAAGTTCTGTCCCTCACTGTTCAAATTCAATGGGACATCGGTAGATCTATAGGCTAGTCTATTGGTATAACTACATATCTAATAAGACTGTCTTTAGGGTCACATAGCTTGTTTCTCTTTGAAATTGAATTCAAATGCAAAGGACAAGAATGGTCTAATTAAATCGAAAACGACTTATATCAGAACTGTGAATACATACAATAAATAATTTTTAATATTTCATCTGCCATGACAGGTGGTTTGAGTCTGGTTAATTTGATGAGATCATGACCACACTTTTGTCGAAAAGATTTCAAAATGAAAGTTTTAGCCATTTTCACATTAAACTTAACATGTCTTTTGATACATGTAAGTATCATATTACTTTGTCTCATCAATAAACTTGATACTTCTGTAGGATGAAGGGCCCAGTGCTCACAGAGAGAAGTAAATAATTTGTACAGTGTAAAATTTGTTTGTTTTCTGTATCAATCAATTGTTCCTTTGATATATCAAACATTCAAACACAACTTTTAAGTCACACTACAATTTTTTTCTTACGTTCTTACGTCCTCATGAAAGAATTAAGGCCACCACCCATAGGTGTATGGGCACCCTCGGAGTTAGGGGGGCAGTGACCACCTTGTCCGAAAAATGAATGAGCACCCTCGGAGTTAGGGGAGCAGCACCTTTTTGCCCGAAAAATGACCACCTAGAATAACCGAGAAGCAAAAAAAAACAAAACAAAAAAAACACTTGGTTGACACTCTGCTGTGCCTGAATCTTGGGGCGTTGTTGCCCGAAATCTGAGCAATTTTGCCTGAATGGGGGGGGGGGGGTTCAAACTGCCCCCCTGGCTCGTACGCCTATGCCACCACCCTTGCTGACAGACGGTAAAGATGAAAAGTTGTCTATGATCAGTTCAAAAGCCATATTAGGAACATTTATTTCAGTTTGCCAATGAATTTATTCATGCAACAAAACATAAACATAACATTTTCATAATTCAGGATATCATTTCAAGTAGCAACAAATGTCCAGATTAATATTTCACTTTTCTGTCTAATACAGTGAGGGCAATGGAAAACATTGGATCAGCTTAAAAATGCAACATTAGTGCAATATTTATTTTGTTCATTTATTCAGAGTTATCTGTCTGTAATATATTGTCTGTAGTGTGACTAATTAATATTTAAATCATTTTGTAGCAAAGCAATTTTCTTGTTCTAAAATGGTCTTTATGCAAATATGCTGAGATCGAATCTACTTACTCTCTACTTAGGATGGTGCTGCAAAGATTTGTGCCATTACCTGGTCCCAAAGCAATCAGAAGATGGCTGTTTGTACATCTGATCGTGTCATCTTGTTATATGATGAGCAAGGAGAGAAACGAGATAAATTCAGCCTTAAACCCGCCGATGCTAAGGTGAGCAAAGACTAAACAAGATGAATAGCTTTTAACTGTTAAGTGAGGTGAGTTTTACATATGATATCAGTGTTAAACTGTAATTTTCATGTTCTCACACATCATCATTATAAACCAAGTTAAACTTTGATTTCAAAGAGCCATCAATATTATAAAAGATGATTATGTCCAGCAATGAACAAGTGAGTGTATGCAGAAGTAATTTGGTTCTACATCTGATGGTCAATTTGTATTCCGTTTGCATATTTCTCATATAGAATTTGTGCGATATCTGTAGGGTTTATAACTGTTGGCATGCAGGATAGCACAGTGCTTAGCATGTTGGCCTATCAATCTGTCAAGCATTGTTCGAAATCCCACTTGGGTTGCTCACTTTCAGTCTAGAGGTGCACCCTAACACCTACAAAATATAGGTGACACTGTGGTGAAATAGCCACATCAAATCCAGAATCATTTTCTCAAAAATGTCAACAATTGATTTTTTTATATTTTCTTTCAGTATGGAAAGAAGAGCTACACAGTAAAAGGCCTTGCCTTTTCACCTGACTCATCCAAAATTGCTGTTGGACAAACTGATAACATCATTTATGTGTACAAGATTGGTGACACATGGTGAGTATTTGACTTGCCTTAGTTTACTTTTTTATTATTCATTTACATTTCACAGTAGTTTTTGTTCGGGTTAGCAACACAGTATGCTGGTCAATTTTGGGCGATTTCAAATCAATTCGGATAAAATGATGATCAATTTGCACCAAATGCTTATCATTTTTATCAAGAGGCGCAAAACTGTCATACCCTGACATATAAAATACTCTGCATTTGGCCCTATTTCTGCCACCAAGAGTCTGGTAGGTGCTTGGTGCCAAGCGGTTGTTTTGCATTGAAGCTGATAACACTTTATCAATGTCATGCCCGGGTCTGAAGCTCCGAAGCATCAGAATTTTGTTTATAACCAAACAAATCAGCTGTGAAGTGTACTTAATGTACTTAAAACTTATTGTTATTTGATTGTCTTTTGTTGTCTATTTTTCTGATATTATTTGGCTTAAAAATAAACTTTCAATCATGCATCCCGGCTGTCCACTTATTTATGTTCAGCTTATGAACAATGTCTTTGTGATATTGATTAAAGATTGCTGTCACCACATTAATATAAATCCAGTACAAGTACTACAACTGTTAAAAACGCATTTTGATTATACTATGATAATTTTCCTCTTTCAGGGGTGATAAGAAGGTTATTTGCAACAAGTTTGTCCAGCAAAGTGCAGTTACCTGTATGATATGGCCTCCAGAGCAGCCAATTATATTTGGACTCTCAGATGGCAAGGTGAGTACTTGTATATTGTTACATTTAATGCTGGCTGATTGGTTAGTGCTCTACTGATTGTAATTTGGACTAATATATGTACATGTATCACTAAAATATGGTTGAAATAACAACCTCTCTGGAGATCAGTAGCTCATGTTACCTTCGTCTGCTAGCGAGAAGGTTATCTCAGTCCACACCGAGGACTTGGTTGTTAAATATTCAGTGACAGTTTAGGAAATGATTCAATACAACATTGATTTGTTTTATTTGTGATTTGTTCATTTCCTAAATATTTCAATGAATATTTCACTATCGTATTGGCCTTGGGAGCTGTGACAATTACCTTTCAGGGGGTACCGAGTATCGACTATGCAGAAAACTCAGTTGTTGAGGTTTCCGTGTTTTAGGGAAGTCGCTGTGGTTGAGTGGTCTACATCATTGATCTTAAGTGCTGGCGATGAGTGCCTGACCCTGAGGGCCCGGGTTCAAATCCTGGCCAGCTCAAGCCACACAGTAGCAGAATCGCTACTTTCAAGGAAATATAATCCCAAATAAAAAAATAATAATGTTGGCTTGGTTGTTATTATCTTATAATATGCAGAACTCGTGACCATTGGGTTGATTATCAGGTATTTAGCCCATGGGTTCATTATGTATCTGAAATAATGACCCCGAGAACAATGGGGATAATTAGTCCATGTGTCACATGTACTGTTGACATTTTGTTGGAAACATAAGTCATATTTAATCATTGTATACATGGCCTGAATTGTATTCTTATTTGTTGTAAGAGTTAATTATGACATTAGTATGGAGAAGGTTTTTGCATTAAATTGGATCTCCTAATTAAATTGTTTCTTTAAAGGTGCGAGCTGCCAACACACGGACAAATAAATCCTCAACAATCTACAGCACAGAGTCCTATGTTGTTTCTTTGGCAGCCAAGTACGTAATTTTCTTCTTTATTATTGATTTATTGCGCCAATGTGAACCTGGATTGCAGTGCCAAATATTATCCTAGTTGGATTTAACATCCCCAACCCCTAATGCATTTTTTTTTTTTTCTGTTTGGCATAGTGACTGAAGCTCTCATAAAATAGCTACTAACGTTCCAATAAATTGCCATAATGTGGATTCTCCCTGTCATAGTAACTGAAGCTCTCATAAGATATCTACTTAAGTTTTGCCAAGCCTGCAATGAACTGGCAAACTGAAGACTTTCCTTCTTTGTATGTCTCTGTATGTGTTGGTTTGTGTGTATCAGTGAGAAAGTACAAAGATAGTTTGGCTGCTAAATTTTCAATAATTTGCCAGAATGTGGTAAAGTGGGAATGGACTGTGGTTGGTTGAGGGTATTAATGAGCTGTTCTCACTTGTCTACTGATTGCATTTTTATTTGCAGGCTTTGTTGTAATAGATCATTGCAATTGCACACTTGTAACATACTTCTTGTTTTGCTCTAGCCCTACTGGAAAAGGATTTCTATCTGGACATGCTGATGGTTCCATTGTCAGATTCTTCTTTGATGATGAAGGATCTGGGGACTCCCAGGTCTGTAGCTAATATAGTGTAGTACATGCTAGTTACATAGATTATTTTTTAATAGTGCTTCTTATATTACTGATGCAGAGGATGTCGATTCATTCAAAGTTACTGATAATTGTGATCTACAGTGATTGTTACATATATCATCAGTCAAACATCTGTCAAAAGCAGTGTGTGTTTGAATCCTAGCCATGTTAAGTTTAAAATCATGCATTGACATGGATGTGAAAATTACGTCACCATGACAGTGGTGTCACCTTAGGCAGGGGACTTGACTTGTAACTGCCTCAGTCGACCCAGCTGAAACTGGGTAGCCTACTGGTCTTCCATCAGGAGTTTTGTTAACCTTCTAGCACCTAGAGCCAGCTTGGGTTACACCAGAGTAATAATGCCGAGTGATTTGAGCAAGCTATGCAAGTCTGGAATTTAGTGCTGTGCAAGACTAAACATTATTATTAATATTCTCATTAACGTGTTGCAGGGAAAGATTTGCACCCACTCCTGCCCTCCTTATGCACTAGCATTTTCCCAGAATGCAATAGTAGCAGCTGGATGCGACAAGCGAATTGTTGCCTATGGACGTGATGGACGTAGCTTTCAGCACTTTGACTTCACCCGAGATGATGATGAGCATGAATTCACAACAGCAGTTTGCTCCCCTAGTGGACAGTCTGTCGTCATTGGCAGTTTTGACAGGTGAGATAAACTGTCTTATATAATCTGCAAACCTTAGCAACGTGGTTTTGGTTTAACCGTGTTGCTTCATCAAGCCCAGCCCCCAACATGGAGTAATTTAGCTCAAGGCTGTTGAAATATCACTTTTTTTAACTTTTCCCTAGACACGGAAACTGAATGTTTTTCACTTTTTTTATCTTTCGAAGCACAGATTCTGCTGTTTATTTCATATATTTTGAGAATTTGATCTTTGAACTTCTACTTGTCCATGGACAAGTAAACTAAAAGCTTCCTCCTGTACCGTGTGTGTTGTACTAGGTCGAGCATTGTAGTTCAACAGCCCTGTAGCTGAAAGATTGTTGAAAGCTGGTGGAGATACACAATTATTTATGTTCTCTGGACAAAAAACTAAGCAAATTAAAGCACATATTTCTAGAAATATGATTCTCAAGAAATTGCAACAACACACAATTCTATCAGCAAGATACCATTCATGATATACCAATGCTCATATAGAATGACCTCCTGTCAGTAATTGGAGACATGTTGTTAATAAACCTGTGTTTGTACCTCTGTTCCCTCCACAGACTGAGAGTGTTGAACTGGAGTCCACGTAAACAGATGTGGGATGAGCCAAAGCTGAAGGAAATTCCCAACCTCTACACAATCACTTCTTTATCATGGAAAAAAGACGGATCCAAGGTCACAGCTGTAAGTACTTGAGAGGTTCAGTTTCAGTTCATCGTTTTCTCAATAGTTTTGGGAGCTGTGTTGCAAACGAAATGTCACAATTGTGACATTTTGGGCAGGTTTGACATTTTGGTAAAGAGTACGTTTTGGGCACAAGTACTTGATACCCATTTGGTGGGTGACCACCCTCATGTAATAGAATCTAATGTTCAGTTATATGTGTGCGTATGTGGGGGTAGGGGGTACTGAATATAGTTGCAGAACTTCGATTTTTAGCAAAGTCTTAGTGACTGAGTGGTCTACATCACTGATCTTTTGTGGTGGATGCTGGAGATGGGTACCTGACCCTGAGGGCGGAGGTTCAAATCCTGAATGGGGCTGAACACAAACAGTAGCAGAATAGCTACTATTCAAGAAAATGTAATCCCAAATAAAACAAATAATGTCTGTATAGTTTTGTTTAATGCGAACAAAAGGAATCTGTCAGCATTTTGTTTAAATCCCTTCATGTGCCAAGGTGTTGTGTAAGTCTCCTCATTTAACCACTCATGTAAATATGTTAACCTGCTGTTCTCAACAGGGCACTCTGTGTGGGGGAGTGGAGCTGTTTGACTGCTGTCTCAAGAGATCTCTATACAAGAACAAATTTGAGATCACTCATGTTGGACTCAGCCAGGTGAGTTCACTCATATTGATAAGTGTTAGTGTTAAACTGAGGATCAATGTTCTTTTGCGAGAAAAAGGTGGTTCGGGGAAGGATACAGGATTTTTGATTTGGACGGCATAAATTCAAATGAGAATCTGAGGAGCATACTCTAGTATTTTGTAGAGAACAGTATGTAGTCTTTGAAGTGCTATGAAAAATATATTAAAATTGAGCAATTGAGCAATGTTTCCATGTGGAGCGCAGTGGTCTAGAGGTAGAGCGTCCGCCTGCCAATCACAAGGTCCGGAGTTCGATTCCCGGTTCTGA
>JAUELE010247599.1:0-11028 GCA_031471655.1 Diodora aspera | reverse complement strand
ATTGATGTAGCTACAATACTTTCCGAGAAAAGCTGTCTAGAGTACAAGTGTGACGGAATGACGGACGGAAGGACGGATTCGACAAAATAGACATACATGTACATGTACATGTACTTACAAATACCGTATCATTAATTGTGAATAACATCGATAGTAACAGAAAAGTTAAGAAACATGCCACGCGATAAAGTCCAACAAACGTTCCTAAACACCATACTTTAATACCATAAATGTCTTCTCCATGTTTGAACAGATCATAGATGCTATCATGTTTAATAACTACAGCATGGTCGCAACCTAATGTGGAGCAAACATTACAGAACTGTGCGTGTATGAGTGTTTTAAAGATATCAATGTCATATCGATGTCCGAGAAAACAAAAGACTGACAGCATGCTTGATAAATAATGTCAGTTTTGCGGAACCAGTCGTTAAAGTGAAGAATGAACATAAGTAAATGGGTGTCTGTTTTGATTCAAATAAACCCATATTCTAGAAAATCATAGTTATCATGTTATCAGTCTGCACATGAAGAGGAATCCAAATATTTAAGGGACGCTTGTGTCTGTGCTTGCATGTGTGATTTGATCATCCATCTATAATACTTACATTTATGTCTTTTGTTGACAGACATTTGATCTTGCTCGTATCCGTCCACAACAGTTATCCGCAGCGTGTTGCAACATACACACTTCCGGAGTTAACAGCCGAAGGATGTGATTTGACCTACAAAGCGTATGTCACATACAGTGATAAAAACATCTTCAGAAGTTCCAGCCGCTACAGAAAGCCTGCCTTTATGGCTGTAATGCAACTCGGCGACTTCTCACTGTCTCTGGAAACACGATTCAGTGGCGACCGTTCTGGCAAGGCATTCCTCTGAGTGCAATAAACGAATTGACAATAACCATTATGAGCCAACGGACAAGGACTAATGGACTCTGGTGAAAAGGATCTGTCCAGGCAAGGACATCGCCTCAGAAGACACCCTCCTTCATTGAGGTGTTATTCTATGGATTCTGATGAATATCCAAATGCAATTTGTTCTCATCTCGTATTATAAAACCTCAGTGATTTGGAAACCTTATGTCCTACATCTGACCAAGGCTTGGTAAATTGATGACTGGTCGATGAGAATGAAGAGCCAGTGAAAGTACCTCTCACCTTAATATGTGCCTGTAGCAGTCCAGTCGCTGTGCCCGGGTCTTATTGGATTAAATGGTCAGCACTACTTTCCTCAGCAGATGTTGAGCGTGTTTGCCAACATCAGTTGCTTTACCTAACCATGAAATTGAAGGGTTCGTTCGAGGGAATTCTATTAATTCTGGTGAATAGAACAAGTGACCTGTACTCGGATCAGTAAACGAATCTTAAAAGACATGGTTTGAGTCCTGTAGTTTACCGAGAACACGGAAATAAATTTCGCACTGGCGCAGACATTATAACTAGATTTGACAGTGTTGTTTTTGTCCTGACGTTTTCGGTCGAAGTAATAATATGCTGATCCCATACTGGAGTGAGACTGACAAGCCGACGACAAAGCATCGCAATCACAATAGAATGAAATCAATTTTGTTGCCACGAATACAACGTTTATAACGTTTGTATTATACTATTTTGTTCTTTATATTCATCGACAACTGACCGGTGACTTGTCCAATAAATCCGAAATGTTGATCAAGATGATTTCAGATCCGTGGCTTGTTTGTATTTAAATAATGTTTAAAATGCCTTCGTTGTTGGTGTTATTTTACGTACTTTTACGTTGTTAGTTTTATATTATGCCCATTTAATTTGTTTGCTTACACATCATTCAAGTAGTACTATTGTTACTGAAGTGCACAGTTTTATGTCGTTTACGTTAAATGTATTTCTGAGCGTCCTTCAACTTCCCCTGAGGGTAATAATGTATTAAATTAGGCAGACGGTTCACAAACAGAACTTAGTTCCTGGTAAGATGATACTGTAACGAATCTCTGTACACGACATGAGACCGGAGATTATCGAATGTTTAGGATTCGCTACAATTCTCAAGAAAATTTAATTATTTGTAATCATTGTCACAATCGGTTTAGGTTCTTATTTCTTTTGAATATAATTTATCCCTTCATGTTTGAGCCTGGCATTTTTAACCTCTTCACATTTAAAAAAACGCATGCATACTTGATGTTTGACCTAAGCTTGAAACTGCCTTTGGGAGAGCCGTCACACCACATCAAATTATCCGTTTAATTGGCTCACAACAGGAAGTACTAGTATACAAAAAACATAAAGCAGCGTCCTTATCTTCATTAGGAGGCATTAGTTACATGTTGCTGGGCATATGACACACACAAAATGTGTGTCCATACAAATGCAGTAAAACCAAAAGTTAACCGTGTGGCCTGAGCTTAATAGACCTCATTTAACCTCCTGCTGGACCAGAACTGCCTAACGTGACGCCAACCGTAAACCTCGCATGTAAGATTAAACATTAGATAGAAAAATACTACACAGGCCCAGTAGCACGCAAGCTCAAACAGCCCACCATCAATAACAATCAAATATCTCGGAGGGAGGGTCTGCTTTCTCGAACTGCCACACGGCCTCAAGGGATCACGATGGTAGACCGTAAACTCAAGTTTTTCTTCAGCGGAATTAAGTACGAAAAGGTTCAAAGGTTTCAACAGAGGCCATAAGGGATCATAATGTATTGAATTTAATTTCTTTGTGCATTGCTGATACAAATATTTGACTTTTAAATGAAATGTAAATATATAATAATTTCTTTTATACATCAGAGTTCAAATTTGTCGACGCCAATAGTTAACTTCTGTATTCTTAAATATGCAATGACATTTATAGTCTTGAGTTTCAATCATATTAACCTAGATGTTACACTGAATATAACTTGAAATGATAAGCTAAGAAACGTTACTGGAAACCACGTTCATCAACACCACAATCACATTCTTGTAGAACTTTCATCAACAGTCACTCACCACCACAAACATTCCCAAATCGTCGGGATGTGAACAGTGTTAAATAAACTGGAGAGTGGGAGTATTTTATAGATTCCTCTTCATTATATTAGTTAGAGGATTTAGACGTGTTTGTCTTGGTCTTGAGAGCCCATCTGCTCCTTGCAAGTTATACACAACCCGAGAGAGTAGATAAATCATCTGTGCTTTAATAAATAGAATTAAGGTTTCATTTTCCAAGCTGCAATGACCGAAATGTAAAAATATTTATCAAATTGTTGTTTACACAAGAAAGAAAACTCAATAAAACGTCAAAGGCATTTTTATTTTCTAATTACTCAGTATCATGTATATTGGGCGTTTTACAAGGGTGACATCACATTATGGGTGTATCATATTCGGGTTTACTACAGATCAATGGTGATGACACTACGTTAACGACATTACTTATTTTCAAACTAAAGCTGAGCGATGATCTGCGCCGTGACCTCACTGACAATGTATGACATTCGAAGCGTACAACTGCTAACGGAGAGATGGCAGGGTATATAGGAGTGTACATTGTATTCTCACTGTGTATGGTTCACACGGCATTGTCGTAATGACGTTTTAATTCATCTTCTTTTGCTCTGTAATGCATGTGGTAGATCAAACAGTGCAGAAGAGGCTTTATCCACAGGTCACGTGAATTACACGTACGTGCACCTTTCGAAAATATCTGAATGAAATGAGCGCGTCTGAGCTAGCCTATTGCAGACGACATTTCACCTTGTGCGCTTGCTCAACTTACATATGGATACCAGTAGATGAGTTCTGTTCATACACATAATATCCAGCTTAGGAACAGGCAATAGACAAAGCTTAACAATAATAATCAAACTGATCTTTGAAACAGTCCCATCCCAAATTAACTTTTGGCTTTTCATTGCAGTTATTTGCATCATGTCTTAAGGAAGAGCATATTTACCTAACGACTTATTGCAGTTAATTGATTATCTCGTGAGTCATCCATTTGGTGGGTAAAAAAAATGTTATTAAATGAATGGATGATAGAATACTGCTTCTGATTCCGACAGAATATGAAGAAAAGATTGAAAACTACAAGGATACTAAGGCGGATGTAATTGTTGACATTTGATTTCTTCACCAAGTGATCGGATGTTTGGATACTGAGAGCTAATGCTGCAGATTACGGCTCCATGGGTCTATACTATTTGTATATTCTCATATACAATACAAGATGCTAAAACAGTCCAACAATTATATTTCTTTTGTTCTTATTATGATACCCTCTTCGCTTTTAAAGTAAAATGAAAAAAAACCCAATGTTGTTTACATGCTGGCAGGAGGATACCGATATCAAAGACTAAGTTCTCAGTCTTCCATTTTAACGATGGGTCTTTATTGATAGTGAGTGTAGAACTCCGCGTGTCAGTACATGTATCATTGGATGTTTTAATTTCTTACTTCTGTAATATTATATCATTCCTGCTGTTAATGTAACGCCATACTGTATAATAATATACAGAACAAAAAGTAACCTTCCGCGCTATTTCATCTGATTATTAAGTAACCAGGCAACTGTTTATTCAAATTAGACTTACTGCGCAGTATCAATTGAACCAGTATAAATTCTGTGCTTCTTAATGTCAAATACGTGCTTAATGTTATTTGTAACTACACGAAATCTACTTGAATCAAATTTCGTATCTTTTGGAGTGGAAGGTTATAGGGAGGCGGGGTAGGTCAGCGTGTATTGACAAGTCTGAGACGTCCAGGTTCGAGTCCCACGCTGTCTGATCACGACATTATCCGTGGTTCGTCAGTACCAGACATGGTTGGCAGGCTTCCTCGCATCATATCATCCAGCCTCCCACTGATGATGCAGTATATCCTCCAACTATAAACCAACCTTAATCCGAGATAAGAAATGCTGAAAAAGCGTCATGACGTTACTGTTACCACTGCGCTGTATTGTAACTCCCCTGACTGCCACTGATACAAGTGTGAAACCGGTCGGAAAATGAAACAGTTACGAGCAACTTCACAACTTTATTTTTCATTATATACGGAAAGAAGAAAAGGAAGTGGAGAGTATTTGTGAGTAGGCCATCTGTGATCACAATTTTGTTAAAGACAGCGACTAAATATAAATGACATCTGTTAGTTTGGAATTTATTCATGTAAATACACTTTTTGTACATGGCACCGCGTTATATATGAAATACTGATGTTTGCGATTTAAAGTTTCAGTCAACTCGACTTTCAACCAAAGCCATTCACGATTATTTTGGTCTGCTTAGCCTTTGGTCTTCAGTCTGCTTTGACTTGACTAGTGAGACTAATTAAGCTCAACTAGCAACAACTAGCTTTCGAGCTAATTAAACTTTAATAGCAAGAACCGGTCTGGTAACATTCTCTGAAATTATCTAAGCTAAATCCATACTCTGGAATGTTTACAAGAAACACTAAACTACTGAGCATAGTTTTGAACAACCCATATTTCTTTATAAAATTCCAAACCCTGAAATATAGTTGTTTGCGTACAACAGATGCAACTGTACATAATTATATACACAAAACTACAAAGGTTCACTCGTTTCCCTGGAAAATGGAATCTTGATTCTTAAGCGTCTTCTCCTTCTCTTTTTATGTGTTAAATGTCCGGAGATAGAAACAACGAAGTGCATGCACAGCTCTAAAGTAGCTAAGCGTCATTGCTGTCAAGAGTAAAACACAGTTGTCTTTCGAATGGATTTATCAGTTTCATATAATTATTATGACGATTTTTGCCGAAATATAATACCTAACAACTGGGGATGTGTTAATGTTATAAGTATTCAATTACTAGTTCAACAACCAGTAAGTAAACGTTTGACAAACCTTATAAAAAAGTTTTGAAAACTAGTATGCTGACTGTTTTGTTCTATTTTGTAACTTGCAAGGAATCCATTTTCACCCATAAATAACATGAACAGAAGTGTTGATGACCTGTTCTCACAAAATGCGAGCGAGTCATTCGTCATATTGACAACCATTTTTCTAAAATACATTAGTGCGATGGTCTGAATAGCGTCGGGAGATTTTATAAAGAGTCAGTAGGGAAATGCTCTTTTAAAAAGTGGGTCAAACCATTTGTATCTGCCAGTAAACAACAGCAACACAACAAGAAACAGGAAACGACAGTATATAACAATCTTCGAAATGGTCGTTTTGTAATTATAGGCAGAACATGTCCCAAATGCAAACTTCTTTTAAATATATACTCTGAAAGTTTGTTTTGATATTTGTCATCCCCAAAGAGAATGATGCATCGCTGTCAATGGACATAACGCTGAATACTACATACAAGAGGAAAATACAGGATCTTTCTGAGCTTTAACAGGCTTCATCTTCTGGTCATGATACACGAACAAATTTTTGGAAATACATGCAGACAGTTTAATACGTCCCCATCCTTTTGATTAATGGTAGCATTTGCCATTGTGTTATATTGATTACAATTCTGTTTTCTACGTCATAATTATTTGACGCTGTATCAACCTGTTTTAATAACAGCTATGTTAGTGCAAATAACATTTTTTGACTCTTTTCTATATATCTATTAAACTACTTAGATAGCGCTAAATCCAGTAGCAACTACTGCTCTGAAGCGCTCAAACAGTGAGCAGAGAGGAAAAGTCAATTAACAGTCAAACGCTACATGAAACAGATGAGAATTTAGCTTAGATTTGAAAGTTGAGACGTTCTCAGCATCTCTCAGCTGTAATGGACGTTTGTTCCACAGACTAGGTCCGGCTACTTGACCGATCACCACAGGTACGCGTACGGGAACGAGACGATGGTAACTGCAGGAGAGACTTATCACTTGATCGAAGGCTCCTACTTGGTTGGTATCTGGTCAGCAATTCTGAAAGATAGCCAGGGGCTTTCTGATGTAAGCACTTAAACACAAAAAATAAAAACTGCTTTCTAAATCAAAACTGCTTCAATAATCCTCTTTGTTGCGTTTCAGTACTGAGAATCAACTTAAACGTTCCCGGTCAAGGCTTTATGTTTTAAAGATCATGATCACAATTAACGTAAAACGAGAGTGTTCAGCACTGAGATAAAGTTACATGTAATTGTTTTCAGGATTTAGCCTTGTCTAAGTTTTCAGATAAAAACAAGAAATACAATCCTAAATTTTAAAAGGAAAAAACCCTCTTATTGAAATCATTGTATGTCAATCACTCTTAAAGCACATGAATATGAATGTACAACTATTCAATAATGCATGTACAACCTTTCACATGCCGTAGATTTTAGGGCGATGCATTTTGAAAGACCGAAATAGGTTTGGCCTAAGGTATCTGTTTTCTTTTCATTTAAACCCGTCGATGGTTGAAGCCGGTTTGGATCTATGAACGTTATTATTGGATTAAAAGCACTTGAATTGGGGACTGTTGATGTAACATGCTGGTGTTTTCATTTATATATACCGAAATTTTGGAAAAAGAGTATACAGTGAAATTCGGATAAGTAACATTTCAAGGGATCGTGTTTTTTTTACTTTTCCGATATTTTACTTATCCGAATCCCGCCGGTCAGAATAACAAACGATGATATAAAAGACATGAAATTACCGGGTTTGTTCTAAGGTTTGTCCCCATCAGTTTGCACACGGACACATTGGGAAGCACTTAAGTTTTTACGAATAATTGCAATACAAACAAACGTAGTGAAAACACTGTAATCTGGGCATTGTGTTGAATCAGTTAAGCAGTGTTAATTGGAATGATACTTGTGTATTTTACTTATCTGATGGCATTTACTCACTTGATTGATTGAAGGGACATTGAAAATCATTTTAGTTATCTGGAATGTTTACTTATCCGTATCTATAAAACGATAAATAAAGATGAAACACATCGGGACCACAAAAATGTTTTGCTTATCCGGATTTTTTGCTTATCCGGATTTTACTTAGCCGGATTTCATTGTATGCCCCCATCTGTCAGAGAGTATTCAGAGGTGCATTTCGTTCAATATAAACCCGCTTTTAACGTGGCCCAGTATTAGTTTCATGGTCAGCATTTACCGTTACAACAAACGCCTTGAGCCATTCGTAATATAATCAAATCATTGCTGATCCCCCAATAAGGGCTATTTGATTTAGCAATGGCCGTGACCTTTTACCAAGCTGTAATATGACTCCTGTAGCGATAGGGAAATAACTCCATCGGATTGCGGCAAATGTCTACAGCTTCACACCAGAAGATGCCAATCAATAAGAGTTCACTTTCAGAGACGTACTTTCAAGCATGCCACCGTCGAGTCCTGTAGGAGGCTTTGATATTTTAAATTTATGTGAAATTTACAATTCATCGGTTTTTGATGGGTGGAAACCTATAAGTCGTAACTGCAAGAGCACGGAAACGTTTACAGTTTTATTTTTGTATTGTGTTCTTCCTTTTCTTCCACTAAACACATTTATGATGAAAAACAAATAATTATCATTTGAATATCTTTTTGATTCCTATTTGTAAAATATATCCAGCAAATGTTTAAAGACTGTCATAGCTTTTTCTTCTTAATAAAGTAATATTAACAAGAGCCCTGTTTTTGCATTCGTATGAGTCACTGCAAATCTGAAAGAATAAAACAGGATCACCCCTAGATAGGCTACAGTAAGTTTCATGATAGGTGTGTGAGCGCGGGAAGGCGCAGTGGTTAGCGCGTCGGCCTAGCTATCTGCCAGCTTTTGCGGTTGTGGTTGGAGTCTCACCCGGGCACCTAACTTTCACCTGGGAACCGTGGTGATGGGGCTGAAAGATTGCCGAAAACCATGTAAAACCCAAAGATCACTCACTCACACTCTACATAGGTGTTAGTATTTATTCTGGTACAATATGTCCTCAGATATATTATTCGCCAAACGCCATGGTGTTCAATACACCTAGACATCAGTACTTACCCTGAACGGAATATATTCTGATGAAATATTCAGCGACAGTTTGGGAAATGATCAACCGCGAGTCTCAACCGCAACAGTAACAGAATAGCTACTTTTCAAGGAAATGTAATCCCAAATAACACATTATGTTGTATGGAATATATTCTCCTTTAGGATTGATGCCTAAACTGAAACATGATATTCTGAAACCAGGTTGATGGTATCAACATGCTGCAAAATTAGATATCGTGCACTATATCCTCGATAATTACAGTGCATTGCGAGTACACCATTGAAATTCATCCTCTGGGAAAGGGACTTGACCAAAACCATATCATTACCCGAATGCGTACCATACATGTGGGGCGCCTTATTCGAAACGTTATATTCAAAACATTCTTAATTGATTTGGTCGTCAATATCTTTATTTCTATCAACACTATATTCTATCTTTCAGAAGTCTAATACAATTCCCCAGTCTATATTTAGTGCATGCAAGTGAATGTTAGCAAATGCTCCAGACCCATCCATCGACTGTTATATCGACCAGAACAAATCTTTACAGCTCTGACTAATATTTTCTAGAAGTAGGCAGGATGATTTCAGGGAAACTAGTTCTGTACATCTACACCATTGATGCAAAGTGCTCCACGCCACTTACAAGACATCCCATTATTGTAGTGAGGAAATTCCGTTAAACCCCAGTGTATTTTTCCGTAAACTGATGGCATGTTTCCAATGCTGTTTCAATGAAACCAGTTGTACTGTCTTTCACAGTGCTTCTTGAGTTGCCACAGATTGCATGAAACCGATTCTCTTGACTACTTGTAAATGAATAGTCACGGAAGCACATAACTGATCCAGTGCCTCGGGAAATGTGAGGGTGATTGTGTCACTAAAGCACGTCGCTTTTAGCACCAGGTCTTATATAATCAATTTAATGTGAATTATCAAAACTTAGGTTCCTTCTTCATTCATGAAGCCAAGACAAAATATTAATCTGTATTAGCTTCAGAATATGCCAATCACTTGAGTTTCTACTATCCTGTATTATAGTGCTAAATATAGTGAATGTACACTGTCGTTGCAAATGGAAGTCGCTGCCTTTCTGTACGTCCCACTGAAAGTATATTCAGGTGGATGTCGAATTAAGAAATGACAGCCCCATGCAATTTCTTGTTGAATACGACATCCATGATCGAATTGTTGCTATGTAATCACTGATTGACACTTGGGTGGATGCCACTCTTGAAAATCGGGTCTTACGGATTGTAGAGGAGGTAAATGGGGGGGGGGGTCCCTATAATAAATTATATACTGTACTGTACTAACTATGCTAGTTCGTCGCGGAAAAGCTTTATTTACGGTACCTATACATATACTCTTCCAAACAAGTAAGGGATAATGAAATTGCAAGGTAAAACTACTGATGATAATAATTGGTCCCAAACTAATTATATCCTTACAAAGAAGGAATTGAGTAAACAATTCGCTCGGTATGTCATTACCTAACCAGTTTCTCTTGCCGTCATGGCCCGTGAAAGAAGGAGTCGGTAAGAAACGGAAATTGAAAGTTGACATGTATGCGTCAATAGTGCGTGATACCCCTCCCCCGGTTATTGGCCAAACTCTCGTTGAGGCATCGTGCGTATGAGTCCACCTATGGTCATTTGATGCAGGCTGTCCCATTCTCCCACCAATGCCTGGCCGAGTGCATCTAGCGTGGCAGGTGGCCTTTCCCGTTGACGCACACGTCGGCCCAAGGTGTCCCAGACATTTGCAATGGGGTAAAGGTCAGGGCTTATTGCTGGCGGGGGCATCCTATGGATATTGGGCTGTTCAAGGTGGTTATTGACTATTCTTGCACAGTTTTGTCCTGATAGTACTGGCCAGTGACGTTTCCTTGTGAGATTCAGTTAGTCATAGTGATCCCACCCCACAGTTACGGCGTCGCCAGATGCGACCACACATATCAAGGAAGTCTAAAGTGTACCGGGACTCATCTGAGAACATTACACTTGATCACCGACGATTGCCTCAGTTCCTGCTTTGTGTTTACCATTCGCGTCTATTGGCAATGTGGCGGTTGGTCAATGGCGGCACTATACGAGGCCGTCTAGCATGAAGATGGGCA
>JAUELE010247588.1:0-11028 GCA_031471655.1 Diodora aspera | reverse complement strand
CAGCTCCTAGTACTGAGGAATTCAGCTTTACCAGTTCCGGGTTGGAAATAATCATCCTTTTAAGGCGACGTTATACGTTCTACATATTCAACGTTATCGTACCCCTGACTGTGACATCACTTTTGAACATTCTGGTCTTCATCTTGCGAACAGATACAGGAGAGAAAATCACTTTGACAAGCGCCATCTTCATTTCGTACTTTGTTTTCTCAGCTACATCTCCGACAACATCCCAACACGTCTAAGAACATGTCCATCCTTGCTGTCCTCATTTAGTGCAGCTCGGAATCTGCGCATCTCGGTATTCCGGAGTGTGTCCATCCAAAAACATCCCCAGGAGAGCACACAGTCAAGACAGATTATGGTAAGATATATTATCTTACTGGATAATGATTTTCGTTTAGGTCTTGGAGGATACAACCCACTGTGTATTCGTTTTGCGCGTTGTGGATCACCAATAATCCGCCCCCCCCTTCCGCCATTAAAAATTAAATGTGCTCCCTTAGGGTCCCCAAAGATTAATTTTCATGAGGATACTCAAAATTCTGTACAACGCTTTTCAAAAAGATCCTATTCAATAATGATTTTCGCTTAGGTCTTAGATATAAACGTGTACAGAACAGAACAGAACAGAATTTTCGTGGATCCTGAGCATAAGCAAAAGCATAAACACCTTTCAAAATTTATGAAGTATGCGTCACTTCATGTTTATGAATTCTTATGAATTTAACTTGGTTGAACATCAATGAAATTGTTGAATTATCAATGAAATATCATCTCAATTGGCGTAGTTTCCTTCGTCGTGACGAATTTTAACTGGTATGGAGTGCCTAACCATCATGAGAATGAATATTATTTATATCCAGGAGGATTAACTTCCACCCGTGCGCCAAATCAGTATATCTGGAGTGTGTACGTCAAACATTAACCTCTCTCTCTCAACTTCCACCCGGGTCCCCAGGCTGATCATCAGGGTCTGTGAACCCCTTGGCTATATTCTGACCTTGCCCCTGCCCAACCCTTCTTTGAATGAGTATGAACAAATATCCAAAGGTAGTGAGATATCCTCCAAAATACACCTAATTAAATTATTTTGTGCCTGGCGGGCCCCCATCCATTCCGGGTCCCTGGGCTCAAGGCATATTCATTGATTTGCTTAATGTCCCCATGGAAAGAGATGTATGGTTGACTTTGTTTTAATCTTAAACATTGATTCTGAGTGGTCATGAATGTCGTTAACACTGTTGACGTTAATGTTTGACAAAGCGCAGCCGAATGAATTTAATTCTTTTAACTGAGAAACTCATAAATTAAGAAAATAAATCAGTTTTCTCACTGAGATGGTTGTGTTATTTCTGAAGTGATTTGTTTGCCAGATGTATCAACGCGAGGGTTGTGGACTTCCTTGAGAGGATTAGATCGAACTCGTCGCCACACCGAACTGGTCGCCATACCGAAAAAGTCTCCACAAATTAGCCTAGAAAGCAGCAAATAGCGACCAATTGTTATCAGTGTTATTGTACACAATGTTTCACAAGTAAATGAATTAACTTATAGGTCCTATATTCAGTACATACATGTATATTTACACATGTGTGCGCCGTCTAATTACGATAGGCGACGTACATCCGGTCAATTCTGACGACATGTCAATCCTTAAAACGATAACAATAATTATTAACACAAATAATTAATGTGCACCTATTTCACAGACGGTAATAGATAATATGTATTAACATGATAGCGCGAATTGTATTTTTCGACGTGGATTTAATTTTGGCTACCAGTTCGGTGTAGCGACCAGTTCGGCCCACCCCACTTGAGAACAGTGTGACCACAACATCAAGCTTCTTCTCTTAGGGTTATCGTCTTCTTCTTAGGGTTATCATCATCATCATCTTCTTCTTCTTCTTCTTCTTCTTCTTCTTCTTCATCATCATATTCTCCTGTTTCTTATCCATCTTCTGCTACCGCTGCAGCGGCTGCGCCTGGTGGAATGCTGACTGTATTTACGTGACCTTCCAGATATCGCACACGGCCAATTTATTGCAGGAGGAAAGCTAGCAACACAAGTTCATTTCATTCCGGGAATCCTGGGAGCTATTCTTGTTTCGTCGGACCAATGATAATGTCATGATCAGACCTTGGTCAAGAGCAGCAAGACTGGCGTAGTTATAATAGTGCCCTTATAGTGTGTGCTATATAAGATGGCAGTTTAAATCCATCTCTTGCCTAAACTTCGAAATACATGTGCAAATGGCCTTCAACAGAGAGTTGTCCAGTATGACAGCAGAGATCTGTCGCCATCTTGAACTGGACTATCGTTCAGGCGTACATGACGCTTTGTACATGTTAAGGGCATATGATATGTCAGTGATCTCATAATAGGATTACCTGAGAAGGAACAGGTGGTCCACTTTCCTAAATACTAGTAGTACATACTGGACCTTGAAGTATTGAACCTTCGATTTCTAGAATCTACACCATAAATCAGTCTTCAAAATGTTTGAATTGTTCATTCCATCGTTAATGCATAGTAATATACTGCCATACATTTGCGATTTTAAATCAATGAACAAACCCTGCAAAACATTGTCAACAACCATGACTTATGGAATCCGTACTCAGTTAAACAGTTGTGGCGCCACACTGGAATGTAATGGCTGCATAGATTCCTATCAGCTTTCACATGCTCTCGTTTCTTTGCTGCGTCACAGGTAGTTTCTAGTCAAATGGTGTGAAGATAAAGGGCGCCTTAGCTGTTCCAAATAACTGCAAAGACCCTTACTTAAACGTAGCTGTTGTGAATAGCTCACACCTTAATTGTAAGTTAAAACAATGAACAGATCGATTATCAGCGTCCAGAAGAAGTAAAATATTCAGAGAAATTCTATGGACACCGTGAATGATATTATTTCCATTTCTGTGCAATTTCTATGAAATAATCACAAACATAAAGCATTCTGAATTTAGTGGCCTACATCTTTCTTATCTTAGTTTTAATGCTGACCTTATTAGATTGTTTTTATGTAAGGAGTGGTGTCGTATACAAACTAGATTTCGTCGCAGTTCTCAGCAAGAATGGCGAGGTTCTGGATCGTTGTGCTTCCTACTCTGTATTGTGTCTATGTCTCGAACTCGTTTATTTTGCCACTGACGAAGACTGACGGGGGTCTGAACACGGAGCATCTCTTGGGGCATGTGACTCTTCTGGAACAGACTGTGAAAGGTCTTCAGCAGACAGTGATCAACCTACAACAGACTGTGACCAGGCTTACACTTTCAGAAACCGGTGAGATTGCGACACTGAAGACGGAGATATCAAATCTGAAGGCAAATCAGCAAAAGCTAGATGCAAGAACTTTCGATTTACAGAAACAAATCCAGCCAAATAATGTAATGACTGTGGGTACATCTTTTACGAATGAGATAAACGCTGTAAAGACTGAGATCAGAAGGGTGTCCAATGAAGTGACCTCTCTAACCTTGAGATGGGATAACGCAACGCGGGACTATCAGTCTTTCTCCTCGATGGTAAATTCTACAGGTGCTGCAAGGGATGCAAAACTCAAGGCTTTGGATCAGAAATATCAGATACTGTCCTCACAGGTGAATTCTACAGGTGCTGCAAGGGATGCCAAATTGGTTTCTTTAGATCAGAGATTCAAGTTACTCACCATACAGGTAAATACTAAAGGTGCTGCAGAAAACATGACAGGGGCTGTACCCGATGTTCTTGGACAAGTTCTCAAAGAGGTTCACAATGCTGAAAATGACAGACTTCTGTTACACAGCTTTGTTTCTGAACTTAACAAGACTGTTTCTGAACTTAACACGAACTCTAATAACACTACAATGGAGCTGTCAGCAAAGATTGGTAAGTCAAACCCAATTGTATCTTCGATGTTTAAAGCCCAGAGCAGCGTTCCATAAAGCGATCTTAGCTCTAAGTTGATCGTAAATCCTTAAAAATCGAGATTTTAACATAAAAAGGATATGATGAAATCTCGATCCTAAGGACTAACGATCAACTTGCGCTAATATTGCTTTGTATCACGCAGCGGCAAATTTTCTTTGATCCAAAGTGTTCAATAAATCTCCATACACTGCATACTTTTGAAGGCCAGCCCCTTTCCAAATTTGGCGCCTTGTGACGTCACTTTAGGGGCATGGTACAAATCAGTTACTACATTGCTCCTCGTGGTTTGTCTGGTTATTGCACACTTTCGGCGGTGGTTTGATTGACAGCCGTGAGGAAACTCGTGCTTCGCACTCATTTCCTTCACCGCTTTCAATCAAACCACCGAAAGTGT
This sequence comes from Diodora aspera, assembly GCA_031471655.1. NCBI lineage: Eukaryota > Metazoa > Mollusca > Gastropoda > Lepetellida > Fissurellidae > Diodora > Diodora aspera. The sequence goes on along the minus strand of JAUELE010247588.1, from coordinate 6,715 downwards.
GCAATAACCAGACATACCACTTGGAAACATATGTACTAACTTTAACATGTGGAACTGGGCCTTGGTGTAGAAAATGAAGAGTAATTGCATGAGTTGCATGGCGGACGTCACGATGAACTATGTTCTAGCGAAAGAACTATGTAAGTTACAACTGTCGTTAAGCATACACACAACACTGTTGAAAGCTGCAGACTAATTAACGATACATTCAGTCTCTTCCTGGCTGAAGGTTTGACTTAATGTCGTGCTCTGAAATCAATCGAAGGCAGGCTATTTACCATCACGACATTCCCAGTCAGTCGGGATGGGACCTATCACATGCAATGTCTGGCACTGGAACACATGGCCAAACATTTATAACATTTATACAGTCAGTTGGTTGTACAGCTTTGTTTTATTTACAGCTCAACTAGACACAGGAGAAGGATTTGACGCCTGGTTGGGACCCACCAGTGTCAATGTAACCGATGGTGCCACCATCAAGTTCGATGACGTTCAATACAACGTCGATGGTGGCTACAATGCAAGTACAGGCGTGTTCACGGCTCCCGTTGAAGGCACTTACTTCTTCTGGACGCAGGTTAAAAAGCTTACCGGTGCAGACCTTGTCTTGCACATAATCAAGCGAGGTGCTGCCATTGGACACTCCTACATTCCAATAGATGAAGCCATTACAGGATCCGTGTTCACGACTGCGCGTGTTAAGGCTGGGGAACAGGTGTCTGTGGCTATACGGGGTGCAAAAAGTATTGCATGTTGTTACACTTCAAGGTTTGGCGGTGTACTAATGTATAAACCCAGATTGAATAATTGAATAATTCACACGTTCAGAAACAAATAATTAAATTTGTCGTTCAGTACAATCCTGCTCGAAGTTAAATACGTGTTCCCGAAAACGAAATATGTTTGATACATTCTGTGCTCAATAAATGACATTTAGACATTATAAAAAGTGTTTGTGTAAACAATACTTATTACGATACGATAAATAAGATTACTCAGCCATTTTGCGAATGATAACAAATCATTCGGATTGAAAAAAGATGAAGTGGTATAATTAAAAGATACTTTGAAGTGACAAACATATTATATATTTTTGGTATTGATATTTCAATATGTATTTATCGTTTCCGATGCTTTTTGGAAAAGAAAGACCAATGTTTTTACCATGTATCTAACTTTAATGTGATTGATTTAGATTCAACTAGCACCTGACTAATTTAAAGCAGGCTCAAATGCTCTATATACATGAATCATAAGGAAACATTAATAAATAGATATTATATAAAACAAAATTATTTACTGTTGAATGTGGTATGGGTACTTTTGTAACAAAACACTTTGACTTAATTTTTCATAAAAGAGAGATGATCAGCATTCGGTATTGGTTATGGCACATGTATTGCATAACACATGATGAGTATTGAGTATTGGTGATGGTACAAGTATATATACTCATGGTAATAATTGTTGTCACCCGCAGATACATTTTTATATTTTTGAAGGATAGAAATATTTCTTATCTTTTATGTTTCAAAATACGTAGGGCTAAGGGGTGACAACCATTATTACCATGAGTATATATAACCAAATGTTTCAATTTGATCCCTCATCAAAGAGCGGTGATCAGATTCTGATCAGTCCTGAGTTTTGGTAATGATACAAGTATTTAAATAACAAAATGTTTCAATTTGATTCCTTCATCAAAGAGAGGTGATCAGATTCTGATCAGCATTCAATATTGATTGATATACAAGTGTTAAGAATGCAAAACGTTTTGATTTATTCTTTCCCCAGGGAGATATGATCAGCTTCCTATCAGCATTGAGTATTGAATATGGTTCAGATATCTATATTACAACAAATCTTAATTGTTTTGTTTCATTAGGGAGAGATGATCAGCTTGTGATCAGTATTGGGGATTGGTTGTGGTAAAAGTATTTATATAACAAATTGTTTCAATTATTTGATTCCTGCATCAAAGAAAGGTGGTCGGCTTCTGATCAGCATTCAATATTGATTGGTATACAAGTGTTAAGAATGCAAAACGTTTTGATTTTTTCCGATCATCATTGAGTGTTGGTTATGGTTCAAATATTTATATTACAACAAATGTTTATTGTTTTATTTTATCAGGGAGAGAGGATCAGCTTGTGATCAGTATTGAGGATAGGTTGTAATATAAGTCTTTAGGTTACAACAAAGTTTAACATTTATTCCTTCATTACATTAAACCACGATCGGTTACCCTCTGAAATCTAACCAGAAAGTATAACCACACCCTGAACCTTTGCGCATAACACATTGCATTTATCATTTCAGTTCACATATACATTTCTTGGTGCACTGTCACGTGATGAAGTTGAACACTTTGCTAATTTCAGTGTTATATTCTATTAAACTGCAGAAATGTGGATTAGGGTTCATTCATTAGACTGATTATGTTAATTTTATCGATTGTGGATTTGTGGATAATGAACTTCTGTACGACAGTCTAAATAAACACGAATGACTATAATATCACCACGAGAATTATTATTTCTGGGTTTATACTGTATAACAAAAAGCTAGAGCTGATATGAAAATAAGTCACTCTAATCTCATCAAGAGGATTGATATTTCTTGACTGATTGTACTGTGAAATAGCAACCTAGAGTCGATGTAAACAAAAATTTCTTTTAGTATGCATAATTTGGTTTTGAGGTTGGGGCGAAGTGTGGAAGACTTTTCTCTCGCAAATTGTTAAATTTTTATCGCATGGCACGAGACAACATATGTTTTTCTTAGATAATTGACGACAAACTTTCTTTTTCTCCAGGGCACTTTGATTTTTTGTAAATCGAGAATCTACTCCGAGTGTCTTTGGATATCAAATGTATCCACACGGGTCGATAAAGAAGTAAACATCCGAGGCTTGCACTCGAACATTTGTAATTATTGTACTACAGTTAGGGCTTACAAGTATATTTATTTAGTTGTGAAACATTTTCTACAATAATATCGATAGCGAATGGGCACTGTTTTCTGCTTTCCAGATTAATTTGTGGCGACTTTTGCGGTGTGGCGACCAGTTCGGTCTTCTGTATGTATATATGCATGTATGTATATTTATAAAGCGCAGACATATCCATCTCCTGGAGCATGCTCAAGGCGCTACAACAAAGTAAAAAATATCAAACTTGAAACAGTTAGGAAAAATGAACTTTAAAATGGCGTGCTTTCAGTCTTGACTTGAAAGTGTTGAAATGTGGTGAGTCTCGGACTTGTGTTGGGAGAGAGTTCCATAGCACAGATGCCACATGTGAAAAAGATTTGGAGCCAAAGTTTTTAAGATTGAAACGAGAACCAGCAAGGAAATGTTTGCTTTGCGATAAATACAGATATCTACACAGATACCCCAGAGGCCGCTTGTTACTAACAGACTGACAGCAGGCAAGACCTCGGCTGAAGGAACTCTATTGCTGGTCTTATTGTTATGTAAATACAACAACAGGTTTTTTCAGTGTGGCCCCTCTGTTAACCTGGGGTAGAGGCGCCAAAGGCATAGTGAACCCAGGATTCAGAGCGTTAGCCCTCATATGTGTGGTCCATGTCCATGGGCGTATGGGCACCCTCAAAGTTGGAGGGGAGAGGGCAAGTTGAGATTACCTCCAAGTACAACCAAAAAGCTGTTCGCCGACTTTTGGGCGCATTTGACCGAATCTGGTGGGGGAGGGAGGGAGTATCTGTCCCCCCCCCCCCGCCCCTAGTTAATGCACCCATGTCCGTTTTCCACCCAGCTCTAACTAATACCACTTTGAAAAAACATAGTTTTAAAAGAGAGATCTAAAAGCAAAGCAGATATAGGTTTGGCGTTTTTACGGCAAGCAAAATGAACCTGAAGATTTCAATTTTCCCATAATTGATTCCTTCACCGTAAATCCAAGAAAAACTGTCAATGCGATTACTTCAAGCTAATCACATGAAGAGTGTTTTCACAATATAATGATTGCAATATGTATTCCTTATCAAGTACACAAGCTGTCTGAATAACGTTATCTTGTAAGAATGGTGGTCGTTTCTAGTTCACAAAATGTTCTCTCCGGAAGAGTTTCCCAGCTGTGCGTTGTTTATAAATAGCACAAAAAGCCGTGAATAAAGAAATGCGAATACCGATCATTAAAGTTGGATACATGTTCCTATGGTCGGTGCGTTCTGTGCGAAATAAATAACATAAACTATCAATCAGACATTATAAAAGTGTTTGCCTAATTAAATAACGCTTGTGGTCACGTGCTACGTTCACGACGGTTTAGGAAACTTTGAAGATTAGCCGGAAAATTCGAATGCATAATATTTCACTCCTGGGTGAAGTATTCACAGACGGCTTTTCAAAAGTTTATTTAACCGACAACCGTGATATATCTTTTGTCCATTATTCGTCGTATGTTCATAATTTTCTTTGTATAAGCTATTTATCATTACAAAGGTTGTTTTTTGAAAAGAAAACAATGAGTTTGACCACGTATCCAACTTTAAGATTCACGAGGCAACCTTTATGGTGCAACGTACATGTAGCTCTGTAAAATCGTAACCTCAATTTTAATTCCTTATCAAATGTTCATGACGTTCTTATCTCCTCTTAGCTTCTCCTTATTAAAGGCAGTTAAGTACTGTAAGCTTGACGAGGTTCTGGCTGGCGGTGTGTCTTACTCTGTTTAGAAACTTATGGTTGATTTTGTCCATTGGTTTGGAGGTAACTGATTTCCTTGTAATAGCCTAACCCCCTGCAAGAGACTAGGTTATTATAAACTGTATAGTAACCTAAAATGCAAGATCGCGGGTTACCATAAACTTTATAATAACCTACCGGTTTCTAAGTACAGGTTAGCGCGCCCTGCTCGAGGGTGATATGGAATTTAACGCTCGAGCCGAAGGCGAGAGTGGTAAATTCCATATCATCCGCTGAGGGGTGGTTCTAACCGACTTACACCACGTAGGTTAATAGAGACGCCCCTTTTCCTATAATAGATTAGTCCGAAAGAAACGTAATAAATCACTCCTCCTCGCTTATGCTTGGGATAGTAAAATTATTCGAAAGAAAGCTTGGGAGAAGTAAGACCTCAGGCTTCACCTTCGGTCATACTCCTCCTCAGCTTTCTTTCCTTGAGGTTTACTATGCCAAACATAACCTTGGAGTCGTGTGTTATCCTTTACATAGTCTCAATCTCTCTCATCCCATCATTTTACCACTTATGAAACCAGATGGAAGTATCGATTTTGAGCATTTTCTGGGACATATGACTCTCTTAGAACAGACTGTGACAAGTCTTCAGCAAACTCTGACAAGTCACAATGCGGACATTGCAGCACTGAAGACAGAGCTATCAGATCTGAAAACATTTAAACAAAATACAGCAAGTCTTGCGGTGACCCACACTGGCGAAATTTCATTCCTGAAAGCGGAGATTGCCAATTTGGAAGCAAGTCAGCAAAAGCAGACACACAGATCTTTGATTTGCAAAAACAGATACAGGCGGACCAAAGTAGAGCAGAAATCACGTATACACTGTATATGCAGCACGGGGTAAACGCAGGAAAGACAGAGATCATGGTAATGGCAAACACGGTGATATCTTTGACTTCGAAACTTCGTAATTTAACGCAAGACGTTCAGTTGCTTAATTCTACATGTACTTCAAGGGCTTTAGATCAGCGAAATCAGACACTGTCCTCACGGATAAACTCTACAGGTGCTGCAAGGGATGTGGAACTCAAGGCTTTGCCGTAACATTAGCAGTTGATTGTATGCAATTTAAGGAATCCGTTAAATCTCTTCCCTTCAATCATACTCTAGTTATATGTAAGGTCACTTAAAGAAAATAACATGTTTCTCATCTTCCGCCCGCCCTCAAAATATCCGGCGCTCCTACGGTTTTCTGTTATTTTTAAGCACTATAATGAACGAATTTTTTCTAAATATTTTTCTAATCTAATTTCGTTTTAGTGTGCCAGACTCACTTTTAAACAAGCCAATCATGTCGTTTAACATGATGTCAGATACGAATCTGTTCCAAGACCCATAATGGGGGGAAAAGGCGGCGTAAAATCAGCTGACTTTTTACAAAATTTGTTCCAAGACCCTAAGGACATGGATTAGCTTTAACATAGTAGAACATGCCTCGCTGAACGACAACATTTTCGATATATAACTACTCAAATAAAATATATAATATAAAAAATAAAGTTCCCCCTTCCTCCCATTAAAATTAGAAACAAGTGATTAGAAACAAGGTATTTTCTTTAAGTGGCCCCTAAGTGTAAGAAATCGTAGCACGAACTATCTAGGCCCTACGTATACGTCGAAAATCAACATGATGTTGTTAATATCAATACGCTTATAACTGAGGTTTCAGTGGGGTTTTAAATTTGCTTTTGTTTCTATCATATTATTTGTCAATACAATAAAATTAACATAATGAGGTGTTCAAATTGATGTTTACAGTGAATTTTGAATGATTCATTAATTGTTAATCAAAGACTGTAATGGGTAATTCTAAAAAGGGAAACAACTGCGTTACTTTAATTCCGATATTTGCTTGACCATCAAACATAAAACGTGTGTTCCCCATTTCCCTCTGTCACCAGATGATGATCTGGCCGCACACAACAAAGTGGAATTGTTTGGAGGGTTTCGTAGATATCGTACACACCTCGATACCAATGGGGGAAAGCT
>JAUELE010247577.1:0-11028 GCA_031471655.1 Diodora aspera | reverse complement strand
TTGCACATCACATTGCGCTATGGCTGAAATATTGCCCCCTGCAATGTAAAAATCCATTTCACTCACTCACTCTTTCACTTTCCTTTTTGTCGATCTTTGTGTTGAATTGTCTTTCCTTCTGGCATGTGCATTCTGTTGCTTTTTACCCCGTGGGGCTTCCAGGGATTGACGTGGTGTCACTTGGATAGAATAGGGCCTCAGTAACCCAATGCATGTCGTACAAGGCGATTTAACTGGGATCTTTTGCTTTCACTTTCCTTTCTGTCAATCCCTTTTATGAACTATCTTTTCGCTCGATGTGCACCTTGCACATCACGTTGCGTTATGGCTGAAATATAGTGAAACGTAAAACATTGTTGCTTTATGCGGAAAATATTGCCTGTGAAATGTATTGTTTCAAGTGAACTCACAAGAAAAGTTAAATGAAACAGTTAAATATTAATCCAAGTAAAGTTTTTTCCTTTAAATTTTTTTTTATGCAGCCCAAGTTCTGAAGTTATTGTATGCATGAAAATATACCTCCTTTAAAGTCTGTCTGAAAAAAAACCAGTTAAGCTTTTACAAGCGTTGAAATCTTGTCCGGAAGGTAAAACAGTGTGCTTAAACCATTTCATTTAATTTTGAGCGCTTGGTAAAAGGCATGTATGTTGGTACATATGCTGAAGGAGATGAATGAACAAATGATTATTAAAACAACTAAAATAAAACAAGAAGAAGTGCATGAAGACAAAATACAAAGTACTGTCCTATATAATCTGCCATCCTTCCATCAGCAGTTGCATGCTGTGGGTGGGTGTGTTCAGTGAGGTGACAGCACAGGTCATGGCTCAACTTCAATTTGTTTATCAGTACCTCCCTTTTCGCCAAATAAGTGTAATGACCTACGTGTAATTGTCAAAATCTTAATGATGGGTAAATAACTACCTGAGATTTACTGATAAATGGGTATTTTGTAACATGAACCGAGGAAAAGTGCAGGTGCATAATAAGAAGGCTTTGTTCGTTTGTTGCCTTCATACTCATGGTACGTTTAGGTGTTTTACACCACTAGGGAACGATATGTCTATTGTCTCGGCGGGTTGATTTTTTTCCACATCAACCTCTCCCTATCCACCAGCGTTTATACACGGCCTGCACGTGCAGCCCGGGCATGAAACGCGCTCGACGTGTCTTTTGGGGGAATCTATTACAGGAAAAGGGGTGTATCTAGTAACCCACATGGTGTAAGTCGGTTAGCACTACCCCTCGGCGGATGATATGGAATCTACCACTCTCGCCTTCGGCTCAAGCGTTAAATTCCATATCACCCTCGAGCAGGGCACAAACCTATACTTATCACATTTCCAGTCCATTCTAAAGTACCGATTTTTAGCATGTCTTGTTTTCAGCAGGTCGCTATGTAAAATGTCAATAATCAAGCATTATGATATGGCTTTATTACCCGTTAAAGAAATTTGTGTTACAGCATATACAAGACTGTAAAATATCCAAAACAGATGTACAGATAAGACATAAGCACAACAAGAAAAAAATAAAACTAAGCACATCATTGTAAAAGGGGTAAAACTAAGCTATTAAAAATATGATATTTTTTTTTTATTATTTATCAATGTTTGTTTCCAGAAGTCCCTGTTACAATGATGGGCACCTATCCAGGGAACAAGGTGTCCACAAAATAAAAACATGTGTATGCACAAGACAATTGGTTTTTTACAAGAATTCTCCAACAAAATTTTATGAACATGTGTTTTGTTTTCTTGCAGCTGTTTGAGCTGATCGAGCCGAGACTGGTTATTGATGCCCACACACATCATGGGTGTTACCGTGTTCATAAGAATGGTGTTCCTGAGTGGACGATTGCTTCATACAACTGGAGAAATAAAAATAACCCCTCATTTGTGTTGGTGAGTGCTTTATGGACAACCCCATTGAGGGCTTTAAAGTAGGGGCACTTAAAAAAAATGGGGCTGCAATAAAGCCAGTACTTATAAGTTGTATATACGTTACCTTTCCCCTTTTCTATCTCATGGACCCCCTTGGGGCTTCTAGGGAGTGACGTGGTGTCACATAGATAGAATGGGGCCTCAGTAACCCAGTGCTTGTTGTACAAGGCGACTAAAATGGGGATCTTTTGCTTTCACTTTTCTTTCTATCGATCCCTTTTATGAACTGTCTTTTCGCTTGATGTGCACCTTGCACATCACATTGCGTTATGGCTGAAATATTGACCTTGCAACGTAAAACATCATTTCAACTTAACTCAACAAGAGTACCCTAAGGTGATCACTCTGTCTGTCCATTCATCTGTCCAGATTTTGTTTCTGTGTGATAACTTTGGAAATAATTATACAGTTGTCTTCAAACTTGGTAGCAATATGCATCTAGGTAGTGCTTGGCTTGGGATTGGTTGGTTGGTGACCTGGACCTTAAGGTCAAGGTCACAGGGTCCTTTAACGATCCTTTAGTCCTCCCTGACTGTCAGATATCTTGTTTAAAATTTGATTGAAGTATTTGAGGGAATGTAGCAGTATTGCACTGGTTATCTGTCAGACAGAATTATTGTGGGGTTGAATCTTGTGTCAGGTTCTCAGTATATTTCAGTTTGCCTCAGATTTAGTGCCAAAATATTGCCTGGATTGCTCATCTGGCAGTCAGTTTTCAGAAGGACCAAGTAGTGAATTGTTTAGTCAGTGAACATGAGATATTGTCGATGAGAAGAAATAAACGTGAACCTGGGATGTTATTTTAGCGAGCAGATGAAAGAGGTGCCCGACAAGATGGACTCCTACATTGCAGGAAAACACTATCTTCATGCCACTGATCTTATTGTACAGTCAGGTAAGTCTGGTGTTTAACAAGTCACTCCATGCTGCTGAGAGGGGGGTGGGGGGACATTGGGGTCATTTAGTAAGGAAAGACCCACAATCCAAAACCAGGCTATATAGAACACTCCTTACTTTACTTCTTTACTTGTCAAGATTAAGCTTCCATCCAGCATCCTCTTTCACAAAATCTTGGATTTGCCCTATTCTCTCCCTCTCTTAAAAGAAAAGTCTAGACAGTTTGTTTCATTGTGCATTTGAACAGACAGTAGACTCTTTTGTCAATACGATAAAGAACTTCCGGTTTTACGATCGACATAAGGTTCAGTAAGCAACTTGCTGTTAAGTTTGTTACACTAGACTGCACTTAAAATATACGTTCATTCAAAGTGTTTGCTATGATGAATCATGCAATAAAACTATCACTTGCTTATGTAAATAAACCTGTATTTTATTGGGACCGGCACATTTTTGATGGAACTGGTAATGTTAAACGCTCTCGGTCCACCGGACCGGTAAAAAAAATTGCCAGCGGGAACACTGGTAGAACACAAAAGGCAATTATCATAGACCCCTTAAGACTGATATTTTTAAAACTCAAACAGACTGCTGTTCTCATGCGTCTGCACCAACAGCCTGTTGGTGTTGCTTGGAATGAAATACATACATTCCTGTCACTATTTTCTACCACTATTTTTCGAGATATGTGTTTAGTACTAATTCTACACCTATTCATGTATTTACTTTTGCTCCGTACGCATTGATTGATTGATGTCCCTCGCTGTTATACTATGGAAACCACCCATAAGAGTCCCATTGACTGTTTTTAAGAGACTGTCACTTTTCATTGCATGGCAAATATGACAAATATATCGGTAATGCAATAAATGATAGAAATATATTTTTAAGGAGATTTTTATTACCATGTAATTATATATGTACTGTTACATGCAATTGGCCTTTATTGCAATAATATTGGTAGCAGGCATATGATTTTGAACAAGATAAAATCATAGCTTCATTGCTGAGAGCTCTCATAGGAATTAAATCCATGCTTCTCAGCAGAGCTTTCATAGGAATTAAATCTATGCTTCTCAGCAGTAAGAAACAGTGCAAATATTAAAATATCAAAACATTCCTATGCTTGCATTTCCAGAATAACATGAAGCTTATTGAAGATTTTGATTTTGCCAGGCCTTGGCTAGCAAAAAGTGAAAATGATTTTTTGAAGTTTTGGGAATATTTTTTCAGGTGATTTATTACAAGAATCAAAAGAGGAGAATAAAAGGCTTTTGCAAGAAAATCGTAATCTAAAGGCTGAGCTAACTTCTTCAAGACAGCCAGAAAACAGTGATTCAGCGCCACCCGATAATGAAAGTGTAAGCAGTTTTATTTTCTGAGTTTGTAGATACAAGTTTAATGATCCAAGAAATAAGGACACTTAATCTGAAACTGGAAGTAATACCAACACTTGCTTATCTAGTTGTGCAAATGAAATTGTGTATTCCATTCTTACCGGTGCCTGTAGCCACAATGCCATGATAATATCCATTTCAGCTGGGCTGACTGGGACAAATGGAGTAAAGTACCTTTCCAATCCAAGGGTACAACTATTGAACTCCTGACCTTACCCATGAGGGCATCACCTGTTAATGAGGGCTACCCACCCCTCATGTATTAATATTCTGTTTAGTTTTAGCTCATGATAGTATTCTTGTAGGCATGTTGATCAAGTCCATAAACTTGAACTAGTTGAACCAATTGTATATTTGGTTTATGCTTGCTGCTGTATTGTTTCAGCTAAAAGATTTATGTGATTTTAAATGATTTTTGATCTTCACAGATGCAAGAATCAGCCAACTGGAAACCAGAAGCATCTTTGGAAACAGGCACAACTTCCGTGCCATTTGATGACGAGAACAAACATGGCGGTGACCTTGCCCCCTCGGCAGGAGCACAAAGAAACGTCATCGCCAGTTCCCAAACAATGACAGCCAGATCCATAGGTAATGACCGAGACAATGTTGACCCAGCTGGAGACGAGAGTTATAGCTCGATACAGGAGGTAACTCCAATGCAGGAGTCCATTGTCCACACCCAAAATGACTTATCACGCATGCAGACAGAAACAGTCACCACTCCTATCGTCAACATTAAACCAAACCTGGAACTTGACTCTGACATATACGATGAACCAGAGTATGAAAAATCTGGAAAGTCGTCCAAACCCTCCAGCAGTATGTCAATCATCTCGTCGGGTCCGGATGAAAAGTACCACTTCCCATCTCTATCCTCGGCCACATCACGTCAATTACCGGATGTGCGCCCGAAGACATATGTTGCCATGGGTGCAATGACAGGGGTATGTAAGCTGTATTTGTAGAATGGTTTACTGGTTAATGAGAAGTATCTGCTCCTAAAATGAGTCTGAAACACTCGTGAATAAGTCTACTGGTATCCAAATGTCAGTTGAGCCAAACCCTGCACCGTGACCTTGGTGAATGTGCATGACACCACACCACACAGAGTATGCAACCACCGACGGAGGGATGGCAGGTTATATTTGACTGTTGGTTGTATTTTTGTGCATTTCTTGTTGCAATGGAGTTTGGGTTTAGTGCTCAATACATTGTTTTGCTTTATTCAACTGGTATAATGAAAAATATATTGCACAGAATTGCACATAAATATAAAATACTGAATTGCACTCATCTGAACACGCTATTTCACCTACCAGACGATATTGTGACTAGCTGTGCGAGCTCAACTTATATTTGGATACCAGTAGCTGTTGAGCGCTCATGTCCTGGCCTGCAAATTCATAAACAAAACTGTCCTAAAACTAACATATGTATATAATCACAGCTAAGTTAGTCCATCATAAACCATTTCTTTTTTCAAAGTTTTAGGCCTGCAATTTCAAAAGCAAAATACAAAGAGCAAAATTTAGTCCATGATAGTTAGAATACTTTTATCAGAGAAAAATTTACTTGAAAGAAGCTGAAAATACAAGTTTGTGGCCACCATAGTAACCAGTGATACAGGAAAAGTAAGACAGGGCTCTGTTTCACAAAGCGATAATAGCACTAAGTTGATTGTAAACTCTTAAGATCAACTTTTTAAACCAAGTTTTAACCATCATTTCAGTTGACAAAACAACTTAAACGTGTACAACATGTCCTAAAATCACTATTAAATTGTGTCAACAACTATGGATACATGTTTGTCCTGTTGCTTTCAAAATTAACCAAGATGCTAAGATTGGATCTTCACTAAGATCGCTTTGTGAAACAGGGCCCTGGAGCTTCTCCTTAAGCTGTAAACCATTTGTCAAATATTTTGTTGTTCACATTTGCATAACAAATAACTTTCAGTTTTCGCCCACCAAACATTATTTTCTTTGGAACTTTGAATGAGCCATAGTGAACGATGAATAATTGTATCTTTAACGTATCACAGAAGACAACATCAGTCATAATATGTCTGTTCCATATGCAATTCTTGGTTATTTGCATGAAAATGATTATTATAGATGTTTGGCTCGTTAGTTTTGCATGCTGTCAGTGTAGAGGACAGATATGTTTCAAAGGTTTCAAGAACATTGATTTTTGACTCTTGACAATTTGTTGTGTTCAGTTAGTCAGATTGTTCAGAAACATTGAGATCAAGTCTTATTTGGTGGTAATGTATGTGGGATAATTTCTTTAGTACCAAAAATTAGTTGTTGGAAAGTAGTATGAATAAACAATAAATTATATGTTCCTAAATACTGAGAAAAAACATGCATTTTATTTTTGCGATCACTGTTTTGTGGTTCAGTTAGCAATATTCTTCTTTGGTACGAAGTTGTTTCTTTGTTTGAATCTATGAACCAGGGGTGGCGCCAGAAATTCCCTGACGTGGGGGCTGAGATTCCCGACAGGGGGACTGAAATCCCCGACAAGTACACAACATTTTCAAAAATACGGTAAAATACACTCATTTTCCCCGACGAATTGCTATATTTTTCCTCGATGGGAGGAGCTAAAGTTCCTCAACAGGGGCCCCCCCTGCCCCCCATCTGGCGCCACCCTTATGAACCTCGTCTCTCAGGGAGCTAGAACTGTTTGTATTATGTGCAGGCCTCAGGGCAGCTCGACTCGGAAATGAGCATGCAAGTTAGAAACATGCTGCAGAGTGGCGTGGGCAGCTCGAATGACCTTGACCTTGCCTCCCAATTCAGGAAAATGTCGGATAATATTTCCAAAATGGAAGACGATGTGAAGAAATACAAGGTAAGCAATGACATACTTGACAAAATTTCCTCCAGGTAACCGAGCTGTACTTATCGCAAATATTTTCCAGCTCATACTTTCTGAGAGTGAAGGCAAATTAAAAAATAAGCCATGCAGTCAAAACTGTTGTCTACTCTTTGAGTGGAAGCAAATTCAAGGATAGTGATGGCAGTAGTCTCAAGTGTTTCCACTGGTACAAAATTACCGATCCCCTTGGAGTGAGAGGCTGTAAATTGACTAGTCCTGGGAAATGTTTTGGCCCCAAGATTTAGGCACGGCAGAGTGTCAACATTTTATTTCTTTTTTTGCTTCTCGGTTATTCTAGGTGAACATTTTTCAGACAAGAAGGTCACTGGAACAGATAACAAAGCTGTTAAAATAAAAAACAATACCCAGTCAATGAGTCATGGAAGCAAAACCTATACAACACAGTTTAGCCAGCTACTTTTGGGGGTGTTCAATATTTATCCTCGCAGCATAATTGGCTGTTTTATCTTTGGGAAATATTCATCCACTTTTGGCTCGATGCATATTGCTGATGAAAAATAATTGTACAAATGATGACTCTGATGGTGGACAACAATGATAATTAAAAGTAATCTGTGTGACATTAGAATGGTACAGACGGCAGGAATGTTTATAATACAACAACGGAGTGCAGGGTTGACGCAGTGGTTACCGCACTGGACTCGCAATCGAAAGATTCCGAGCTCGAATCCCACCCGGGTTGCTGTCGTGTTGCCCGGAGACGGGCGCCCTCTGGAACCACCATGACGATATGGTTGAAAACTTACCGAAAGTCATGTTAAACCAGAATCATTCATTATTCATTAAAATACAACATATTCTTATGTTGGTATGTAGAACATTATCAGGTATTATAAAGAGATTATTAACTCCTGCAGACTCTGTCCTTCACATTTGCACAAGAGAATCAGAAGTTGAAAACTGCCCAGGCAATGGAAAAATCCCAAATGAAGAACCAAATCTCGGAACTGAGGTAATTTTATGTAAACATATTCTTATTTTGAAATTGAGATGACTGTTATGTAATCTGTCAAATGTTTTCATAGGAGAGTGTTTAAGGTTAACTTAATCCATATCAAGAAACAGCCTTGAAATCCAGGGTATATGACTCCGCCACTCTCGAGTCACTCTTGTTCATGATAGTCGTTTTGTGTGTATGGAAAGTGACCAAATCTGCTAAACATAGACAGCCAATGAAATGTCATATTAACTGCACGAGAGGAGTAAGTAAGAGGGGTAACTGATAAATTTAAACATAACATCTTTACTTCGCCGAGTGTTCGGAGAGATGTGCCACATGATTGGGTGTAAATGTTTGCTGTGGAAGCCTCACTGATTGGTCAAAACAGCGACCCGGAGACGATTGTTCAAGATAGGAGTGATTCCATCTTATCTGAGAGAGCTATTGGTGGAGTCGTGCCCTGGATTTTAAGGGTCATCAAGAGCAAGCTTATATATTTAATTTATTTGTTTTTCAGAATGTAATTTTTGAGTACATGGAAAATGACAATGTGTTTGAAAAGAAAATCTTAATGATAATTTTTTCATTAATCCATTTGTCTAAGGTCGAGTTTTTGATGATTGTCCTTCAGAAAATGAACATTGGTTTTTCTTGATTGTTTCCTTTGTTAAAGCTGTCCATAAAGTGAAATCCGGATAAATAAAATCCGGATTTAAGTAAAAAAAAGTAGATAAGTTACTGGATAAGTAGATAAGTTACTGGATAAGTAAAACATTTTCTGTGGTCCCGGTTTGTTTTCTTTATTTATCATTATTTGCATACGGACAAGTAAAATCGGTCAAGTAAAAAATCTGGATAATTAAAATGATTTTTAAGGTCCCTTTAATCAATTAAGTAAGTAATTGCCATCGGACAACTACAATACACAAATGATCATCCCAATTAATAACACTAACTGATTCAACACAATGCCCAGCTCACAGTGTTTTCACTATGTTTGTTTCTGTTGTAATTGTTCGTAAAGACTTAAGTCCCTCCCAATGTGTTCGTGTGCAAACTGATGGCAACAAACCTTCAAACAAGCCAGGTAATTTCGTGTCTTTTATATCTTTGTTCGTTATTCTGACTGCTTGGCGGGTTTAGGATAAGTAAAAAAATATCTGATAAGTAAAATAAAATCCACAGTCCCTTGAAATTTTACTTATCCGGATTTCACTGTATATGCTTTTGGGTCTCATTTGCAGAGACGAAAACAAACATCTCATCTCAAGGATCAAGGGTTTTGAACATGATCGTGATCTCCTTTCTGTAGCACAAGAGTCACTGACATCACAAACCCGACTGGTGGACTGGGTAGCTGTAGAACGACCTGTGGTAAGTATTCCATGACCCAGCTTCAAGGACACAGGCAGATTTGCGTCAGAGGTCAATGAGCTTTTCCTTGCTTTTGCTTCTCTTTCTGTCTATCTGATTTGGGGTAGTCATCTCTCTCGGTGTGCATCTTGAAAATCATGTGGCATTCTAATAGTTAGCAACTTAGTGACTCACTGTAAATCATCATGTCAGTCAGTCATTATAAATACTGTTTAACATTCTTCTAGATATCAGTGTTTCAGAGACTATATTCTCCATTCAGACTTTTATTTTGTCTGTTTATATATAACAGGAGTCGGCAACCTACGCCCTGTGGGCCAGATCTGGCCCTCGGAGAGATTCTCACCGGCTCACAAGCAAAATGTATTTAAATGGATAATTCACACATTTAAAGTTTAAATGACTTGAATATGGTCCACTGTCCACTCTATTATAAGCGATCCGTCTCTCAGGGGCAAAAGGTTGCCGACCTTTGACAAGCTAGCTCACCCTTGTCTTCACTCTGAGGTGTCTGAATAAGCTATTTCATCCTTGTCTTCACTCTGAGGTGTCTGAATAAGCTAGCTCACCCTTGTCTTCACTTGGAGGTGTCTGAATAAGCTAGCTCACCCTTGTCTTCACTCTGAGGTGTCTGAATAAGCTTCCTCATCCTTGTCTTCACTCTGAAATGTCTGAATAAGCTAGCTCACCCTTGTCTTCACTCTGAGGTGTCTGAATAAGCTGACTCACCCTTGTCTTCACTCTGAGGTGTCTGAAAAAGCTAGCTCACACATGTCTTCACTCTGAGGTGTCTGAATAAGCTATCTCATCCTTGTCTTCACTCGAAGGTGTCTGAATAAGCTACCTCACCCTTGTTTTCACTCGGAGGTGTCTGAATAAGCTAGCTCACCCTTGTCTTCACTCGGAGGTGTCTGAATAAGCTAGCTCACCCTTGTCTTCACTCTGAGATGTCTGATTTTCTGCTGTCTTAAATGCATTGGTTTTATCTTTCAGCAAGGGGCAACCAAAGAGTCCCTCCCAGAGGATCTTGATTCTCTTGTGGCCAATATTCGTGAACTTCGGAAACAGAACAAGGAAGTAGGTTACCAACGTTACACATTGCCTGCATCGATGTTTAATCTGGGAATGCTTTTTTCCCTGGCACAACCTTTTTGGTTCTGGCAAAGTTGTATGTCATAACGTAATCACACTCAAAGTTAACGAATGGTTCATAATTCAGTGTAGTAACCTCATACATTTGGATAATTTAATGTTTTATCTCTGCAAGTTTATCCTCCAATCCTCCAGGCACATCTTTGTAGTCTGGCTCTCTACATACCCCTCTCGTCTTGGCATGGTGCATCACTTAGGATGGTAAATTCAAAAAGTTAGAATAGGAAGCTGAACAACAAGCAAACACTTCTTTCCTTGTTTACCCTGTGGGGAGTGACATGGTGTCGCTTAGATAGAATAGGGCCTCATACAAGGCGACTAAAATGGGGATCTTTTGCTTGCTCTTTCTTACTATCGATCCTGTGTTGTCCCCTTTCCTGATGTGCTTCTTGCACATCACATTGCGCTATGGCTGAAA